>CATIWK010419879.1:0-22808 GCA_949634005.1 Mallotus japonicus
AGTTTTAATTAAATTTAGAGTTATTTAACATGTTTAATATTGATTTTAAATAATAAAAGTATGAAAATAATTTTTATTAAGTAAAGTGTATTTTTAATTAATTGAGAGTAATTTTGGAAAAATATATATATATATGTTGAATTTTTATTATTTAAAAGCTTAAATAAGCTCTTTTAAGATTTTATTATATATTTGAATTATTTATATAGTTTAATTATATTTAACAATAATTTTAGTTATGAAAGTTTAAAGGTAGTATTATAATTTTAATTGTTTTAAATCGTGGATTTTGGTTATAGTAAATGAGAATTTTATTAAATATTTGAAAATGAATTTCCTCTATGTTTTAATTATTTAAAAGAATTTGCTTGTAATAGCTTAATTAAATTCTATGATATATTATTAGATTTGATAATTATATTGTTTATATGTGTGATATTATGTTGGTTCTCGGTTGGGCATAAAGTGTAGTTCGGGAGCCCGACTCGAGTTGTTGAGTTGTGAGATTTTAGAAGTGTTGTTTTATGCAGGAAGGGCTCTATTTTTAGTAGAGAGATGTCTGTTTTACATAGGAGACTCTGTCGAATTTTCGGTAGATTTTTTGTAAAACATGACATCGAAACATACTAATTTTTGAGTTTAATTAGTATTGTGTCTTAGATTGAGTCTCTTCCTTAGAAATTTAGAATGTGTAAGGTTAGGATTTTAACCCCATTTATTTTTATTATTTTCCTATAGCCACACAAGGAGCTATGCCTCCAGGACAGGGCCAGTTGAGTCATCACCGAGGAGCGCATTCCACCTGTGAGTTATTATTATGTGTATGCATTACATATAGAAATTCTTACCTAGCATCCATATATTTTGTTGTTAATGTGAAATGAATATGCTATGTTGCATTAAACCTTTATTTGTTATTTTATCTTTATAGTGATTATTATTATTATATATATGATTATTGTGTTCTTGACCTGGATACTGTTTATATATTATTATTATTATGATTTTGTTATTAAATGTTATATTTTTGGAGGATAGTATTGGAACATGCTATCTAGTGGGCTACACTAGGACTGTGTGCGCACCAGTACGCTAGACGAGTAGGATATGAATTTTGATTTGATTTGAGATTATATGAATTATGGAAATTCTTTAGATAGAGAGGGGTATGGTTGTAGCAGATCAGTTGACCTTTTAGGGTCTCGGGGCCGGTCCACTGCCAAATTGGAAAAGATAAATATTATTTAGATTCTAGAAAGCCTAATGGCCAGTGAAGTACAATGATTGAGGTTACGAATATCTTAGGGTTCTGCTCCGATCCTCCGTTTATTTTTATCTGTGTCCAGTTGTATTGATGTGATAACGTATTTGAGCATTTGAGTGAAATGTGTGTATAAAATAAATAAATATCACTATGATGCTTGCGTGATTGTATCCTTAGGTTGCTTGCATATGCATAATAATAATTCACTCAGTGAGGTTTGATTCCCCTCAATCATTTTTTTCAGAATTTCTCTCTTCAAGCTTCTCATAGTAGTTCTCTTCACCGGACTCTTTCTTCACCGGCCGATTTATGTAAATTTTAAACTATTATTTCTTTATGTTTCTTAGACGCTGCAGTAGTAGTATGTTCTTGTAGTAGTGTGTTATGGTAAATTTTAACAGACGTATGTCTTTGGTTTATATGTTTAAATATTTTTATTATGATATGATCTATGGACGACTCTTTAATTTTTAAAAGTTTTTAATTTTGAAAAGTTTTTAATTTTGAGTTAAATTTGTGGTTATATTTTGTATGAATTTTATAGTTTAGGCTTGCTACGGGTTCCGGATTCTTGGGAATTCTCGTTTTCTAGTGCCGGTCATGACCTTTGGATTTGGGTCGTGACAATGTTGCTTTACCCTCATCCTCCATCTGGGCTTCCTTGTTAGGCCAGACCAGGTCTGTATCTCTTGAGCCTTATTTTCTTAGACTTAATGGACTTCATATTTTTTTAGACCTTAGACTTAGGTTCATATGGGTTTCAGTTCAAAAATATATATATATAAACAAAAAACGGTTTCAGTTCAAATTACTACTATATTGCTATTTTACGTGTTCTATTGTCTAGTACCATCATCAGGTTATCAATCCGTTCTTCAACATCCCTCAAAACTAAGGTGATGACAGTTACTACTCTTATTATTGATTTTGTTTTGTTTATGTTTGTTCTTATTTTTATATTGTGTTCCTCTTGTTGATGCTACTATTGATGTTGGTGTTGCTACTATTGATGTTGGTGTTGCTACTAGGTGTAAATAATGGAGTAATAATAACGTTAATGACGATGATGATAAAGATGATGATGTTATTGTTGTTGTTATTGCGTGTATGATAATGATATTTTTTGTTTCAAAAGAAAAAAAAAATAATGATTTTTTTTATTGTTGTTCTTTTTAAGATTTGAGTTGAACAATGTTATATTTTTTATTTGTTTGAAAAAATAATGTGCTTCTAAAGTTTGATTGATTTTGAATATTTCACTCTTAATAAATAATTTTGATTTGAATTTTTCAACATTTCAATGTTAAATTTTAATTATTGAAAAATAAAAATAAAGAAAATATCATTATAAAAATAAAAGATATACAGCGTTCATGTAGAGCCACATGTTCAAAAAAGGAGATGAAAATTTAATTAAGAAAATATTTTAATATAGGTTAGCTGCTATAGGAATGTCAAGTCATCACAATTGGCTAAAAATAGTTTTCGATATTTTTAAAAATTACTTTATTTTTTGAATATTTTATTTTAATTTTGTGTTTATCATCATAAGATAATAATATATTTTTATTGTTAAAAAAATAATAATTTTTTTTATCATCCAACAATAACTATAAATAAAGTAAAATTTTGTAAAAAATAAAGTAACTATAAAATATATTAAAAATTATAATAATATATAAAATAATAAAAATTTAATTATAATGAAAGTATTATATTTAATGATTAATTAAATAATATGAATAAAATATTCGAAATAAGAAATAAAAAAATAGATATAAAATTTTCTGAAAGGAAATAATTACTTAATGACAATAAAATAATGGGAGAAGATAAATGAGTGGGAAAGGGTCCCCCACCAAATGATTTGGTGAGATCTCAGAGTGCACAAACGTAATCTTAATTTTTTTTTTTTTAGCACAAGACCACGTCTCTTTTTCTTACCCACTAAAGATCAGGAGTGCGCGCCGCGTGTCGACTTCCCAACTTCATTCACAATCTCACTAAACGACACCTAACATTTTCCACACTCTCCCCTTCCTTTCAACTTTTTGCTAATTTTTAATTATTTTTAAAAAGATTCAGTACAATATTACATATTATTTTTTATTCTATAAAATTATAAAATGTTATCCTCTCAGTTTAGTTAAATCATGCAAGGCCACAAGCCAAAACCCACAATTCACCTTTATTGCTTTACAAGTTGCCCTTTTTTTTTTTCCCCTTCTTTCTTTGTTGCTCAACTACAAAGCCTATAATACCCTTCACCTAAGTCTTTATTTTTTTTAATAAACTGGGAGGTCATATGATCTTAATGTTGATGAACTGCACAATAAGAAACAATTCTCCTTTTTTAAATCGACGACGGCATAAATTGAACTCTACACCTTATAATGCCCTTAAAAAGTAGTTATCACTTGACTACTCCCTCATTGGCACCTAAGTCTGTATTTTGCTTTCTTTTATTCATTAGAAGCTCAATAAATTGAAATTTATAAATTACGTTTCTAAAAATATTTTTTTTAAATATAATGAAATTTTTATAAAATAATATTCCATTAATTATTAATTTTTAAATAATATTAACGATCAATCCCGTTTTGATACAAAAAACTAAATTAAATTTGTAAAATAATATATTATATAAAAATCCTTTAATACCCATCTAACTTATAATTTAATAATTTTTTAATCAAATAGTTTTTTAAATGCAAGTTAAAGGGTTATTTACTTTTATTAAACTTAATGTGTTCTAATATGATTTTATTTGCTTAAGTGGAGTCTCACTTGATTATTAAAGGCAGTTATTCAATAATTTTTTTTAACTAAAACATTGTATATTGTACATACTCCAATAATAAATCTAAAAAATAATCCTATTATAATTAAAAAATTATGACAATAAAAATTAAAGAAAATAAATTAATATGATATATTTTATTTTTAATTTATTAGTTATTATTATATTTAAATTATTTATTTATTTATTAATTTCACAGTCCGTATATTGTGCGAATTCACGATTCACGATTAGAATATATTAAATGAAAAGGCTTAATATGTCAAATAATGTAGAACACATATGAAAAAGTAAAATACTTTTTTGAAGTTTATTCAGTAAACATTTTATAAAAATATATATTCTACATATAATTTATAGTTATTTTCTATCAATTGATAAATTATTAATTTATAAAAATTTTACCACGCACACAAAATAGGTTTAATTGATAAAATTTAGCTTTCAAATAGAACCACACCGAAGAACTAATATTCAATTCACATGGCATTAAAAATATATACAGGATTAATATTATCATCGTGAATGTATATCTTATTTGTTTAAATATTGAAGTTAAAGTTTAGCATAATATTATCATCATGAATGAATATCATATTTGTTTAAATATTGACGTTAAAGTTTAGCATACTTCATTTATGAATAAACAACGATGAAGATAAACGTATACACATAATGTGTGCGTCCAAAATGCACAAGGGCAAACCTCTAAAGTCATTAAATCCAAACTTTGACAAGTGTTCTTCTTCA
The DNA here is from genome assembly GCA_949634005.1 of Mallotus japonicus. Taxonomy (NCBI): domain Eukaryota; kingdom Viridiplantae; phylum Streptophyta; class Magnoliopsida; order Malpighiales; family Euphorbiaceae; genus Mallotus; species Mallotus japonicus. The sequence goes on from CATIWK010419879.1 coordinate 4,815, forward strand.
TATCTCCCTATTCACTAATAAATGTTTATGGTTGGCAAAAGAAGGAGGTCAAGTCAGATGGCATTAGATATGATATATGGGATAAGTGGTAGGTCCATTGGCTTACGCCCAAGTGGCAAGAAAAGTCTGCTAAGGCAAAAGTCAACTGTTTGAGTAAGACTGGAGGTTCAGGCACTGGTGTCACGAAGCACATCGATGACTCTTGCAGCATAGTCGACCATGTTAGAGCGTTTGTAAGACATTTAATCATGTCCATTTTTTTTTCTATTAATATCATTCCCTCATGCTATCACTAACTGACATTGAAATGTTTTAGTCTAAGGAGTTACCGCAGGAGCATATGTCTTGAGAGATTTTCAAGAGTACCCCTACAAAAAAGATGGATCTTTTATTGATAGTCGATCACATAAGGTTAATATAAGTTAATTAAATTTTCAATATCATATTACTTTTTATCAACTCGTTAGAACCTTTTCCTTTAATTGGTTATAAAATAAGATCACAGAGATGGTTGAGACTGCCACCTATAGTCAACATGATGAGTTTTTATCTAGATGTTATAGTGGTGAGAAGAAGCGACAAGCGGTGCATCTACTGACTTAGATCATATGCTTCCACTCTTTACCCCAACTCCATGGGCAGCACTAGCACATTGGCACATTTTGTTGCCCCACCATCTGATAATTGTGTGAGTAAGAGTGGAAGGAGTAGTGTGAGAGAGATCGAAGAGAGATGGAAGCTAAGCATGAGTAGGTCTCTAGATAGCTCAAGTAGCAGCATGAGGCTATGCGTCGTATGCAACGAAAGTGGAGGATATTGATAAGGCGTATACAGTCCAAGCTTTCTCTCGATGGATCATCAGCATCTAGTGTTGTACCTAACAATCTGATGGATGACGATACACCTCCTACTAATCCACTAGCTTTGTGATGCTTTAGTGATCTTGTAATTTCTGTAACTAACTATTGATGTATACATATGTACATTAATATTTGTTGGATTATATATATATAAAAGAAAACAAAATTGTTTATGATAAATTAAAAAATGAATACTAAATCATTATCATAAACAACTTTGTTTTCTTAATTTATGACATGAATTTCATCTAATAATTACAAAGAGTAATCAAAAAATCAAAATTTACAACATTTGCAACATATATAGCTGTTGCTAATCTGTCTCAAATATTAGTAATTTTTTTAAATCTATAATATTGATGATGGAATAAATAGTCCATCACTAATTTGTCGCCAATTAATGATGAATATTAAATCTCTGGGGACTGAAAATAACGACTAATTATAAGCCATCGTTAGAATAATCCATTGTTAATCTGTTAATAAATTTTGCGACAGATTTATGTAACTGTCTCTAATTTTATTAGCGACCCATATTTTACTTATTGACTTTTCCTGTTGCTAATCCATTGCAAAACTTTTTTAGCGATGGATCATACCATCGCTAATCATCCTTTTTTTAGTAGAAGAAAGTATCTTTGGCAACATTGATAGAAAGATATTTTTGCTTAAAATTTGGTTGAATCTTTTTCCAAGTGGTGATTTTACTTCATGCTTTATGTTCCCTTTGATGTTATAAATTCTCCTAGCAAATTGGTGTATGTTTCTTGAGTTTGATGAAAACTAACTTCACCTTTAAAATGAACAATTAGCCATATGTTGCTCCATATGGATAAGGAGTTTGTTAAAAGAATTAGCAATATGACATTGGATGCCTTGTTCATCATTTTTTTTGTGTGCTAATGTTATGTGAGGTTTACGTAACAATTTTAGGCATTTCTATTTGACCTACAAAGAGCATAATAAATCCATTCAAGTCAAATATATTAAAGATGAGTTTGTTGATAATGTTCTTGACATCTTATTATGACTAAAAATGGGGCTAAGTTTAGACATAGGAGGACCATTTAAATTTTGTTTGTAATATTAAGTTTGTTTAATTAAAGTTCAATTTTTCTACCTAAAATTGCATTGTAGGTGGATTTATGATGTAACTACACATGCATTATTGGTAGTATTAATAAAGTTTTGTCACTTGATAGTATAATAGTGTATGAACTTTTTTTAAAATTGTATTACATGTTTCATTTGACATTTTTAGAATCTCATCTAGTTGGTTTATATTCACCAAGAAAAGGAAAAATAAAGATTAATTTTAGCGGTAGATTAGTTTCATCGTTAATTATGGATTAGCAACAGAATTGGCAAGTCAGACAAATGCAGAGGTAACAAAGATGAGATTAACGAAGGCTAATCAAAACCATCGCTAAAATTTGGTAGGTATTAGGCACCAAGGTAGCAATCATCAATTAGCGACGGTTGATCCATTGTGAATTAATAACAGACTATATGTTGTTAAATAGTAACGATTATTCTAATACATCGTAAAAGGCTTATTGGTGAGAAAATCCTTAGATTTAGCTATGAATGTGTACATCACTGAATTTTAGGGTAAAATTTGCCCCTCTCTCCTCTTTTTGCAAAATAAAAAAGAGTAAAAATAAAACTCTCCACCATACTGAACCTGCCACTGCTCACCACCAGCGGACTAGCCATTACTAACCACCATTAGAGATAGGCCTGCAACCATCGAACCAGCATCACTAACACCAACACTGTAGTTGATAACATCTCCAACCACTGCCACCACTAGTACCACCCTCGCTCGGCTTAAGCACCACCATCACCCTCTCCAACTGCTACCACCACCTCTGCTTTGACCTCCTACCATTTCTCTCTCTCTCTCTCTTTGTGTGTGTGTGTGTATTGAATTTTTTTCATATAATTATTAGATTTCTTAAATATTTTTAGGTAATTGTTTATTAATTTAGATTTTTTGATTTTATGAATTTAGATAAATAATTTGAGAAAATATTTAGAGAATTTAGGTAGTTTTGTTAATTTTGATAAATAATTTGTTGAAATAACTTAGTTAATGTAGTTAATTGTCTGAATTGATATAAACAATTTGAAAATATATTTAGAGAATTTAGTTAGTTGAGTTAATTTAGTTAATATTGTGAACTTTTAAAATTTAGATAAATAAATTGAGAAATATTTAGAGAATTTAGTTAGTTGACTTAATTTAGTTAATACTGTGAATTTAGATAAATAGCCTTAAATGTTGTTAATTTAGTTTAATAATTTCATTAAAATTTACCAAAGTTAAGTAACCTACATCGAGGATGTTTTTATGTTTTGAAAAATGGTGACTTTGAATACAGTTTCACCTCGATCAATTAGTTCAAAAAAAGCACAAAAATTGACAATAAATTTTGATAGGAAATATCTACAAAAGAATCACGACAAGTTTGAGTCATATCGTGTAATTATTTCTTACCAAAATTTACTGATGATGTCTGTGTGTTTTGAGATGATTGCTCGTGTCAAACCTACATTAAAAGTCACCATTATCCAAAATACATATAGCCTCAATGTATAAGAAACTTAAAAATTTTAATTCAATTTATATTTAAACTTTGGTTTCATTGAAATTTTAATTGTGCGCAATACTATAAAAGTGCTATGTAATTGTGAACACATTTGTGAAGTAGTTGGTGGTATAAGGCAGATTATTTAGAAATATTTTTTTATTTATATGTGATGCGGTGCAACAAGTCTTGAAGTTCTTGGAATGAGTTTGAAAAACAATGAATAGGAGACATTATTATTATTATTATTATTGATTGCTAGGCAGGATTTGACTTTTCTACATTAGTTGGGATTTGATTTCCTACCATAGGTAGGAATTAATTTATTTTATTTCCTAATTACATTAGAGTTAGTAGGTTTCTGCCCCTATAAATACCTAAGCCTTAAGGTTGTAATAGTCAGTTGATTTTGCTTCAATAAATTCCTGAAGAGACAATTCTCTTATTCTCCAAATTTTCGGTATTCTTTAGAACCAATGAATATTTGATGCCAATTTTCTAATATTATTTTTGGATCAATAGGTTGTAGAAGATTATTTTCGGTATTTGTGTGCAAATCAACGAACTGTAATAGTTATTTCTTTTTATCCCTCTATTTATAAGTTTCCGCTACATTAATTGGTATCAAAGCTGAATTCATTGTTAGGTTCAACATGCCACCTAGAAGACAACAACGTCTTGATAATATTTATGAATGTGAGATGGAAAAGCAAGTTCATAAGATGATCGATGAACGATTAGAGCAGATGATGGAAATAATGACAGAGAGGATGGCTACACTAATGAGCAATCAAAATCAAGTCAATCCAATCCAACATGGTAATAATCGCCAGAGATATTTAGATGGAAAGGTTAGTGACGACGATAAGGAGGAAAAGTATTATAAGGAGGGCTTATTCATTGATACTGATGATAGTGAGGATGAATATGCAATTACTAAAGATGAACCAATATTCGATGAATGAAATTAGGGCGATGAGAAATGCAATGAATTGTTATAAAGTGGTAATATTGGATTTGCTTTAGTTTAGAAGCATTCTTATTTGACTCCTAAGGTTACTAATGACGAATGGTTACACAATAACATCTTGTCTGACTACTAAGATACTAGTAGTTATGAAAACATTATATTTATTAAAGCTATTCAGGAGTTAGGGATCGAGATGAAGGAATATCCTAAATGTGAATATAATATACTAGAGTTAATTGGCCATGTTGAATAAATTAACTTTATTGGCATTGATAAAATTTTTTATTCTTATATTCCTTTAATTTCTATTTTGAAAGGAATTACAAGTTGATGATGAATTTATGATGTTCTATGCATTTATAAGCAAATTTCTTTTGCATTATTTGAGCAAAATTCAAGGGTGAATCTTCTTTACTCTAAGGGGAATGATGCGAAGCAACAAGCCTTGGAGTTCATGGAATGAGTTTGCAGAGCAATGGATAGGAGAGGTAATTTATTAATTATTATTGTTGTTGTTGTAGTTGTTGTTGTTGTTGTTGTTATTGTTATTGTTGTTATTATTGTTGTTGTTGTTATTGTTGTTGTTATTATTATTATTCTCTACCAATGACAAAAGCAGCTAACTGAGCTTAAAAAAAAAGGAAAAGCAATGCACGTGAGGAAAGATGAAGAAGGCATTTATTATATTTAGGATTTGATTTTTATTCCTATTTTATCATTGATTTAAAATTTCCTTTCTTTGGTAGGATTTTAGTTTTTTTTTTACATTAGTTGGTATTTGATTTCCTACCATAGTTAGGAATTATTTTATTTTATTCCTTAATTAAATTAGAGTAGGTAGGCTTCTACATCTATAAATACCTAAGCCTTATAGTTGTAATAATCAGTTAATTTTGCTTCAATAAAATTCCTTAAGAGACAATTCTTTTATTCTCCAAATTTTTAGTATTCTTCAAAATCAATGAACATTTGATGCCTATTTCCTGATATTCTTTTTGAATTAAGAGGTTGTAGAAGATTATTTTTAGTATTTATACGCAAATTAATAGACTGCAATATTTATTTCTTTTTATCCCTTTATTTACATGCTTCCACTATGTCAAAAGTTATTAGAGCCAAATTTATTCTTAGGTTCAACATGCCACTTAGAAGACAACAGTGTCTTGATAATATTTATGAACGTGAGATAGAATAGCAAGTTCATAAGATGATCGATGACTGATTAGAGCAGATGATGGAAATAATGATAGACAGAATGGGTACACTTATGGGCAATTAAAATTGAGTCAATCCAATCCAACATGTTAATAATCGCCATAGAAATTCAAATGGGGAGGTTAGTGACAACAATGAGGAGGAGGAGGAGGAGAATTATGAAAAGGCCTTATTCATTGATACTGATGACAGTGAGGATGAATATGCAGTTACTAAAGATGAACTAATATTCGATGAATGAGATGAGGGTGATGAAGAATGCAATTAATTGTTATAAAGTGGTGATATTGGAATTGCTTTAGTTTAGAAGTGTTCTTATTTGGCTCCCAAGGTTGCTAATGATGAATGGTTACATAATAACATCTTGTCTGACTACCAAGATACTAGTAGTTATGAAAAAATTATATTTATTGAAGCTATTCAGATGTTAGGGATTGAGATGAAATAACATCTTAAACGTGAATATAATATGCGAGAGTTAATCGACAATGTTGAATAAATTAACTCTATTCACATTGATTAAATTCTTTATTCTTGTATTCCTTTAAATTCTATTTTAAAGGAATTACAAGTTGATGATGAATTTATGATGTTCTATGCATTTATAAGCAAATTTTTTTCGCATTATTTAGGAAAAATTCGAGGGTGAATTTTCTGTACCCTGAGGGGAATGATGCAAAGTAACAAGCCTCGCTGTTCTTGGAATGAGATTGTAAAATAATGGATAGGAGATATAATTTATTATTGTTGTTGTTGTTGTTGTTGTTATTTTTATTGTTGTTGTTGTTGTTGTTGTTGTTGTTGTTATTATTATTATTATTATTATTATTACAGTTAGGATTTGATTTTTATTCCTATTTTATCACTGATTAAAATTTTTCCTTTCCCAGGCAGGATTTGAATTTTTTACATTGGTTGGTATGAGCGATCGGGCCATTTTCATTCATTTACGGAACAATTCGTTCCATTCATAGGATAGGGACATGTTTGGTCTCAGGAGGATGCGAGACTTTTGTATTTGTGGAGTTGCCACCCGATTTCTTGAGAAAAGATAAGGGACATCATCGAGTCACTCCAAGAGTGTTGTCCCTAGAATAGATTTCGGGTATGAAATGTCGTTTCTACTTTTTGGCTAATTCTCATTATACAATACTTGTCACACGGCTATTGCATCACCCTAGTTTAGAATGATATTTTATATACACATACACATACAAAACATAATGAACGAAAAGTAAATAGATTAACTATAATTATTACATCACTGTCCTAGTAAAATACTTTCTAAAAGAAGTAAAAATGTGAGAAAGTAAATCTAGTCCTAAGTCTAATAAACACATGTAAAACAAAGGTTAGCATATATATGTGCACTTCATCCATTCATCCGCGGAGAATAAGAATTCAGTAGGAAATAGCAAAACAGCTCAAGATGTAGGTTTTATATAAAGATGTCATAAAAATGAAATCCATAAACACATGATATTTTCTGATAGTTTAAAATATTTAACTAAATTAATTAAACAAAATGATGAAAAGTATGTTGTTTTTGACATCACTGAACCAAACAAATGAAGCTCTAGTTGAGAGTGTGATTTTCATAATGAAAATGCAAGCTTTGGATGTAGGTTTGATGATTTTCAAATTCTAATCTTTTATAGACTATGTACTGAATTTTATAGTGGTCGCAAACCTATAAAAGTAATAGTTTCTTTGAATTCACTATAACTCTAGTACATAGTTAATAAAAAAAAGCAATTTTGATGCATGAACATAAAAAACATACAAAATGGCATTCTGATGATGAAAATGCAAAAAAAAAAAAACAATGAATATTACCGGAAAATATTTATATTTTGAAAAAAATATGTATTTTAATGTGAAAATGATGAAATATTGACAAAAACTATATTTTTTTTAAATTTTCTCTTAAATGAAATATCCAAAAAAAGATGAAAATGAGAAGTAAACACAAAATAACATTTTGGTAATAAGAATGATGATTTTTAAAATAAAAAATTCAAATTCTTAATAAAAATGTAGATTTTAAAGTGAAAATGATGAAATTGAGGAAATCTCCTCATTTCCACAAAATTATTAGTAGAGTTGTATTTTTAACTTTTTATTTCAATCAGTGTATGCAGAAAATGCTATTTGTAGCAGAAATACGAAAAAGACACAGTTTTGGTGGAAAAATGTAAAGTCCATATTTTTATTATGTAAAAATGTTGTTTAATGCAATTTTGATAGAAATTATGTGATTTTGATGAAAAGGATGTAAGATATGCACAAATCATGTAAAAATGCAAATTATGATAAGGAAACAAATTTTTTTTCTTTAGAAAATTACATTCTCAGCATAGAGAGAATGAAAAATACAACAACAATAGGAATCAAATATTCACATAGCGTGCAGTGTAGCCAGTCTCACCACGCAAACACAAAATTTTCACAATTTGCTAGCATCAAGAAATTAAAATTGAGAATTGGAGTAGAAGAGACTAAATACAAATTAGATAGAAAATAAATGTGTAAAAATAATTATTTGGTCCTCAGAGCATTGACTAAGCTCGTTTTATAGGAAACAGAAGCACTACCTTTGTATATTTAGTTTTGGAGCTATCTTCGACGAAATTGAGTGAAAATCACGTATAATGCAAGTGTAGGTACCTTTGGGGTGTATTTTGACAATGATGAGGCTAGGTTTAGTTTGAATTAGGTTTAAAATCCTAAGAAAAGACTAAGAAATAGGTAATAGTCATAAAACATCGGGAGTCCTGAGTCTTCAATTCAACAGAGTAATGGTACGTTCTTCCAAATGCCCCTTGAAAATGAGGTGAATACTGCTATTTATAGACACAAGGGATTTTTGCACGTATGTGAGAGCATGTTTCATGTTTCACATGTGTCCACATGTGTTTTATGCATGTTTCATATGTGTGAGCTAGTATGAGCGCGCAAATGAGTGATGTACACGTGAGGTCTGTGCATGTGTCCTTTCAATGCAAATTCATATTTTTACATGCCCATTGCATATGTTTCATGCAGAAGAGCGTGCGACTCACGCGCAACCATGCATGAGTGACGTTTACGCGCACTTTTTGGGATCTTTGCTTGTCATTTTCCAACTCAAACTAAGTTTTTGGGGTTTCTAAAGTTTAAAAAGGTGTTTTCAAACTTCCAATTTGATGAATTGATCATCATTTTCAATAAATCTTGATTCGATCAAGCAATACCAATCTTAATTTATTGAGTTACGTGTTCGAGCAATTGTACTTTCACGATGATCACGATGAGCATGTGACTCGTCGTTCCAAGGTTTCAATTTATTAGATTAGATCTTAATTGACAGAGTCAATAATAAACTTATCATCTCGAGAGTCTGGTTTAGAGTTTGGGTGGTTTAATTCCCCGGTTTAGGGTCTGCACGCTCCTAAGCAACAACGACCCGTGTTCTTATAATGAATTCATAAATTGTTATCATCATCAGACCATTTTCAGAGTCTGTAAAAATTAGAGGTATGACAGTTGGAATTTAATTTCCTACCTCAATTAGGAATTATTTTATTTTATTTTCTAACTATATAAGAGTTGGTGGGCTTCTGCCCTTATAAATACCTAAGCCTTAAGGTTGTAATAGTCAGTTAATTTTGCTTCAATAAAATTTCTTAAGAAACAATTCTCTTATTCTCTAAATTTTTAGTATTCTTTAGAATCAAAGAATATTTGATGCCGATTTACTGATATTCTTTTTGAATCAATACGTTGTAGAAGATTATTTTTGGTATTTGTGTGCAAATCAATAAAATGTAATATTTATTTCTTTTTATCCCTCTATTTACAAGCTTATGCTATATCAATTGGTATCAGAGCTAAATTCATTCTTTGGTTCAGCATGCCACCTAAAAGACAACAATGTCTTGGTAATATTTATAAATGTGAGATGGAACAGCAAGTTCACAAGATGATCAATGATCGATTAGAGCAGATGATGGAAATAATGACAGAAAGGATGACCATACTAATGGATAATCAGAATCGAGTCAATCCGATCTAACATATTAATAAACGCTGTGGAAATTTAGATGGGGAGGTTAGTGATGAGGAGGAGGAGGAGGAAGAGTATTATAAGGAGGCCTTATTTGTTGATACTGATGACGGTGAGTATGAATAGGCAATTACTAAAGATGAACTAGTATTCGATGAAGGAGATTAGGGTAGTAAGGAATGCAATAAATTGTTATAAAGTGGTGATATTAGAATTACTTTAGTTGAGAGGCATTCTTATTTGACTCTCAAGGTTGCTAATGATGAGTGGTTCCACAATAACATCTTGTCTGACTACCAATATACTAGTAATTATGAAAACATTATATTCATTAAAGCTATTAAGGAGTTAGGGATCGAGATGAAGGAACTTCCTAAATGTGAATATAATATGTGAGAGTTAATCGACCATGTTGAATAAATTAACTTTATTGGATTGATAAAATTCTTTATTCTTATATTCCTTTAATTTCTATTTTAAAGGAATTACAAGATGATGATGAATTTATGATGTTCTATGCATTTATAAGCAAATTTCTTTCGCATTATTTAGGTAAAATTCGAGGGTGAATTTTCTCTACCTTGAGGGAAATGATGCAAAATAACAAGCCTTGGAGTTCTTGGAATGAGTTTGTAGAATAATGGATAGAAGATTGTAAGTGATCGAGGATTTTTTTGGCAACTATACTGAAATAAGAGGGACTGATCCATTCCATTTGCAGGACAAGGTCTATGTTTAGTCTCGAGAGGATGCGAGACTTTTGCGTTTGTGGAGCCTCCACTTGATTTCTCAGAAAAATGTAAGGGATGGCATTAGGTCACTAAACAAGTATTGTCCTAAGCTGAGATTCTAGGTTCAAAGATCTCATTTACTTTTTGGCTATTTCTCATTATACAATACTCAATATATGACTACTGCATCACCCTAGTTTCATAATGACAATTTATATATACGCATTCACATAGCATATGACAGACAAAAAGTAAAGAAAATTATTATAATTATTTATAAGGCTTTCCTAGTAAATGCATTTGAATGAAAAAAAGTGCGGAAATGTAAATCTAGTCTTAGATCTAGAATACACCTACAAAACAAAGGTTAGCACAAGTATATGCATTCATCCATTCATTCGAATAGGTAGCAAGTAAGCTGCAGATTGTGAAGGCAAATAAAGATGCATATATTAATAAAAGAATGACATAAAATAATGACATTTATTATGAGATGATAATATTTTCTAACAACCTAACATGTAAAGCAGGAAAGTTAGTAAATAAGGAAAAAAGGCATAATGAAGACATCTTTGGACCAAGGAATGAAGCTTTAGTTGAAACTATGATCTTTTATGATATAAAATGCATTTTTGAATACAAATGATGAAAATTCATATTCTTAATGCAAACTTTGATAGTTTCTGCATTTTTTAATCTTTTGATGATGAAAATGCAAGTTTTAATGTAGAAGAGTGTAAAAATGTCATTTTAATGACGATAATGCTGAAAATAATGATTTTGATATGAGATATTTATAGGTTGGTAAAAATGTGATTTTGATGTCACAAAAGTGCAGAAAATGATAAAAATATGCTGAGTAATATTTTGATAATAAAATGAGGATTTTAACATGAAATATGCAGATTTTGATGAGAATACTGATTTTAATGCAAAAATGATAAAAAAGAAGAAAACAAAAAAAAGGATGCAAGAATATTCCATATTTTCAGCATAGAGAAAATGCAAGAATTGCAACATAATGCAATGAATAACGAAAAATTGCAAACAAACAACACACAATATTGCTAGTCTCACCATACAAGCACAATCAATTTCTCAACTTGCTAGTTACATAAAATAAAAGAGGAGTTCGAGTAGAAGAGAAGAAATGCAATTTATACTTAAAATAAACGTGCAAAAATGATTGTTTGATCTTTAGAGGGTTTGACTAAGCTTAGTTTGAGAGTATAAGCATTAGCTTCATATAAGCTTTTGAGCCATCGTTGTCAAATTCATGTAGAAATCGCATGTAATACAGGTGTTATTACCTTTGGAGCATGCTTTGACAATAATGAGGCTCAGTTTGGTGAGAAAAAGTGGAACTAATTGATCACTAAGAAAGAATTGAAGACTGTTAAATAGTGTTTTAGGGTGTCCTTACTCTTCAATTTGGCAAAGTAAAGACATAGTTTTTGAAAATTCCTCCTCAAAATAAGGTGCAGAGTACTATTTATAGACATAAGAGTGCTTTCTCATGCGCTAACATGTGCGGGATACGTGGGTTACGCGTGGGAGCTACACGTATGAACAAGTGTGTGAGCACGCAAAATTAGTGCATGTGCTTGTCAAAAAATTCAATTTTCAAGCATTTTTTAGTGTAATTTCTATGCATAGGGGCACGTAGTGTGCATGGATGAGCACGCGAGGCACGTGTGCATGCCCTATGTACTAGGGCACGCACACTGCGCACCGTGGCATATAGATTGCACTTAGATGTATATCAAGCATACTTTCACGCATTTTTAGGCTTTTCATTGTTCATTTGACTTGGTTTAAGGTTTTTAAGGTCCTTCAAGAAGTTTTTGGACTTTTCAATTTGATGATGTTTTATCATTTTTAGAAGATCTCAAGCCAATCTTCGTAAAGCAAGCATTATATTAATTACAGCTATCAATCATGTTTAGAAAATTGTGAAATGTGCATTAAAGGAAGACTATAATAATTATAATTAGCTCATTTGACTCTAATATATGCCACTCATAGCACAAATAAATTTACAAGAGTACATGAAAAGAGCTATTATTATCTGTAACAAATGTATAATTATTATTACTATCATTATTTTTATTTTTAATGCATGAATGCAAATGGAGATGCAAATACTGAAGAAAAGGAAGAGGACACTCCTCGATGTAAAGGTGGTAGCGGAGGTGGCACTTGTAGGTTCATTGTGTATGGTTTTCATTTATGCTAATTTCTCCTTTTGATATTGTCATTTGTTGGGTTTAGCACTCGTCGCTCATGCTCCTTTATGTCTCATATCTTCAAGTAGTCCTATCGACCTCGAATTGGGCTTATAATGTACCTGGAGGTGTTGAATGTTCCTCTTCTCATGCAAAGAGATATTCTTAATCTCAAACATTTGATTTGCTTCTTCTAAAGGCCTTGTTCCTTTTGGCTTGGAGGATTTTAGAGGCAAACATGATGATAAGAAACCCAGCAATGCAAGTGGGAGAAGGTCAATGAATCCTTATTACAATTATTGTGCTGATGTGAGGATGCCCGATTCCTTTAATTTTTAAATTACAAAAGCATGCTTGTGTGCACCACTGTCGGGAGGTGCTTTATCATTTTGTTGCTTTATTACTTTGACTATGTTTTTTTCTTTATTTTGCCATGTTTATTCATGTATTACCATGTTCTCTTTTGTTGCTATCTTATTGCTTAATTATGTTTCCTTGTAAAAGAAAACCATAAGCTTTTGTAATGGGCATTTATTTTGATTTTAAGCAACAATTCTTAGTCACCATATATTTTAACTTCCTTTTCTTTTGTCGTTGCTCTTGTTGCATTACTTCATGGGTGTCTTTTGCCCTTGTAAGTTTGGATCTTGCTTCATTATTCTTTATAGCTACTTTTCCCTCTTGTTACTCTATCTCTATTCCATTGATTTTTTTTTTGCATTTTGCTCCATCTATTTGTGTTGTTGTATTTTCCTACAAAAACAATAAAAGAAAATTTAGTTAGTATTTATTCTATTTCTAGAAAATGATTTTTAGTCAGAGTGCCTTTTGACTTCCCTTTTGTCAAATTTATGGTTCACACTGGGAGGACTTCATGCTCTTGACCTTGCCTGGTGGTCTTGCTATAGTGAAGGCATGAAACTGAGAGTTTCCTTTCACTTGTCTTTTAAAGAGATATTCACCATTCCCTTGCTATCTCACTACCATCATCAACTTGCCTATGTAAGAGTATCTTTTGACATCCTATTGAGTCCATAAAGGTTGATGTTGGAGCTATTTGGATGTCGGTTGAAGTGCTAATGGGACTTCAATCATCTAAGTACTTGAGAGGGTACCATCTTGCTTGAGTTTTTGCTTAGATCTAAAAGGACTAGGCTTTTGGAGCTAGAATATGCATTTCATCGGATATGGGTCCTATCCTATTTAATGAAGTTTGGTTTTCGCTCATCTGGATGTTGGCCCATGTGATTGCTCATATGAGTTGATGGCATCTTTATGTGGTCCTCATGTTGATACGGGTGCTATAGGACCTTTGTTGGTATGCTTTTGACTTGAGCATTCTATCCAATCTTCCTTTAATGTTTGGGTTTATGGCTTCTTGGTGTATCGTCTTTTCATCATGTTCCTACTTACGATGCATGTTTCCTATGTTTGTGCATGCAATGTTCATTTTTATGTAAATGGTTATGATGCATGTTTCCCATGTTTGTGCATATAATGCTTATTTGTATGTAAATGCTCGTGATGCATATTTCTCAATTTTGTGCATGCTATATTTATTTATATTTAAATGCTTGTGATGGATTTTTCCTATATTTGTGCATGCAATGCTTGATACAGGGGGAATTTTCTAAGGTTTCATATTTATGGCAGGAGAGAGAGGTACACCATTAAAGTAAAGTTAGGATGTCTAAGGATCATGATTTGTCAACTCAACTAGGAGAGAGAGGCACATCATTAGAGTGAAGCTTGGACATCTATGGATTGGGGTTTGTCTTATTGGAACAGGGAAGAGAGCAATGGGACAGTGCTAGAGTGAGTATGTTTACATAACCTAAGTGTTAGCAATAAGAATGACTAAAAAGGCACTAGAACTTTAGCTTTTGACGTTGGAGCTCCTTTTCACTTTCTTTACTCAATCTAAATTTGCTTTTCTCATCTTAGTCATGATTTTCAAGTACTCAGGTAAGGTGTTTATTGGGTGAGAGTGTGAAATGGTTTGGTGGATGAACCACACATAAGATGTGACTGACATGCTACTTGAGCATATATATTCGAGTGCTGGCAAGCAACTTTTTTAGTTATTTTTTCATTTGGATGAGTTTGGAGAGTTTAAAAGGTTATAGTGAGGTTTTTTGTGGTGCTTAAGCTAATCTTGTGGGTTTCTTTTTTTTAGGCAAGGTTTGTAGGTTTTCAATTTTTGAATTTCAAGCTTATGAGTTTTTTTTCTTTGCTTGGGGATTGTGCTAGGACCATGACTGAGACTAGGCTTTATGAGTTGAAGGATTTTCATGAGGGGCATCCAATGAATGTCAAAGAAGTCTGGAGTCCCTTGTGATGCCATACTTCAAGATTTGACTACAACTTTATATGAGCTACAACTCCTTTGTGGGATGTTCATGAGCATCCATGGTCATTTGTTGACTCATCCTCAAGATTGTTTTTTTGAATGCATATATGCATGTATTGTATGCAATCTCAACAATTGCACTTTATTATGAAGCTTTTATATAAATGCTAATATGTATAAGATGTTGGTGATGGAGAGAGGATAATTATTTGGCTTTTTCTAATGTATGTGTATGGATGCATGTATGCATATGATGCAGATGACTATGCTATATAATGAGGCTCATGTGCAAGTGCATGATGAGGCTCATTTGCACACATGTTATTTGATGAGGAAGATTGCTTGTCTTTCTAAGGCATGCATGTATGTTTGAAATGCCAATGATTATATAATGTGATAAAAGAAAATTGTTATCTCTTAATGGCATTTAAGAGAATGCATATGTGTAAGTGATTATGCAATAAGATGAGAAAGAGGACATGCAAGTGTGCATGCATGTATATGCAAGTGCTTTGTGTATATGTAACCAAAATGCTTACACAATATTATGAAGAAGATTATCCTTGCTTCAAAAGCTCATACACAAGTGCACATGCACAAGGAATGCTAATGGTCTTGTTATTTATTGAGGAAGATCATTTTACTTTCCATAGTATGACTGCATGCAAGGAATACAGATGATAAAATCTCATGATTAGGGAGAGATGGCATGTATGTGTGCTCATGCGAAATACTAATTATTTCACTTTGGAATGAGGGGAAATCATAAATGCATGTATGAATGGTGATTGTGCTACATAATGAATGAAAAAGGTAGGTTATTTCTTTGAGACATGTGTGCAGATGTATAGGGTAAAAATGGTCATAATGATTTCAAGGGGTTGTACATGCATTTATGCATAGAGTGAGTGCTAATAATTATTCTTTCAAGGTGAAGGACAAAATGACTTACCTCCTCAAGGCAAATAAAATGTAATGCATGGCTATTTTTTTTTATAAGAATATGATGCATGTTTATTTTCCTAAGCATGTGTAAGGTGTGTGAGTGAGGACAATCATGCTATAACATAAAGGTTAATGAAGATTTTTAATTAATTAATTATTTTTTGAAATGTCTATGTAAGTGCACATGCTCATGGAGCATTGGTTACTATGCATGTTTGGAGTATGCAAATATGTGTACTTATGAAATGTTGATTATTATACTATGTGATAAGGAAGTTTTGGTCATGCGTGCAAGAGTGTGTGTGCTTGCCATGCTGATGCAAGTGTTGTTTCATGCATTCATGAAGTACTAAATGTGGTGCTTGTTTGTGTGTGACCGCAAGTGCACGGTGTTGACAAGTAGTAAAAAATATCGTCCCACAGAGATTTTGATCCAATCACCTATTTACCAACCTCTTATTGTCTAAGGCTAAAAATAAATGTATGTAAAATTAATCTAAATTATGAACTCAAGAAATCTACTTTAAAGATAGAGAAATAATTCAACAAAATTAAGAAATAAATTATATTTATGAAAATTGCTATGAATTAAATCACCTCATAATCACTAAGCTACCCAAATTTATTACTCAATTAGCCTTGCATATCTCGAGTTTTTCTAAAGCATTAATTAATCTCTCTCACGCATCAATTAATTTAAATTCACAATTATCAATTAAGGTAATAAAAACTCAACTCTCATTGCAACCAAACACCTAAACATCAAAATCATGAATTATGAAGCACAACACAAAAGGGAATTTAATCAACTCAATCTATCTCTAATTTTGAGTTAAGTTAAACTTATGTTTATAGGTCCATTAGAATTACCATTTCTCAATGCATAACTCCAATTAAAATCATGTCATTGGTGATCAAGTAATAACAAGCATTAAGAACAATAAACACAATATGCAAAAACTAATGAGTGTATTAAATAGAAAGCCTAGATCATGTTCGGATTATTAATCCCTAACAAAGAAAATTTTAGCCTAACATAATGTTATTAATCCTAAAAAATTCACATTAAAAACCCATAATAAAAATTATAAAAAAGAGAAGAAGGAGAAGAAAATAGTTATTGATTAATCTTAAATCTTGAATCTTCCATCTTCAGTCTTCACTTTCTTGTTTGTTTGATCTTTTAGGGTTATTCTTTTGTGTTTTTCGGCGGTTTTCTCTTCTAGAATTCGCAATTCAGAACATCCCCTCTCTAAAAAGAACTTCGTTTTATATATTATTCTCTAAAAAACCCTAAAAATGAACTTTCCAAAATTAGCAGCTCCAGGTGACACGGCTGTGTTGCGCGATCTTCACCCAGACATTGAGCTCTCTGACACGGCTGTGTCAGCCAAGTGACACTGCTATGTCAGACTTAATTTTTGTAGACTTCCAAAACTCATAATCAGACATGGCTGTGTCTGTAAAGTGACATGTTTGTGTCACTCTTCTATTTTCCAATCTTCAATTTCTCGCCCTTTTTGGTGGCCAAATGAGCTCCTAGCTTTAAGTCCTTATTGCTTTCATTCCAAAATGAGTTTCACTTGATGGAACCTACTAAAATTAACATAAAAGCAATGTAAAAGTATAATAATAAACTAAAAATGAATAAAATAACAAAAACGACTAACTAGATTAACTCTTAATGCAAATAATCCTAAATCATGCTTTTAAGTGCTAAAAACCTATATTTCTAATAATGAAATGTAACTATTTAGTGCTCAAAATCTATCATTTTTAGCACTTATTAGTGCTCAATGTCAAAGAGGAAGATTTCTTATCTTTGTTTCATGCAGATGCATGTGTGCACATGATATTAATGATTACGATGCATGTTAAAATACATAAAATCATTTATTAGTACATGCATACATGTATGGAATGTCGATGATTATACTATATGGTGAAATGCGAGATTGCTTATCATCCCAAAACACATGAATGCTTATGCTTTATGAAGATCATATAATGTTTTGCTTTCTTAAACTTATGTGTGGGTGCATTCAATGATCATGATGAATGA
>CATIWK010419909.1:0-13984 GCA_949634005.1 Mallotus japonicus
AAGAGAGAAAGGAAGGAGGAAAAATAAAAAAGAAGGAAAAAAAATAAAAGTCAGCACCAAACTGCTGTTGAATATGAAAAAAATTGAAGAGATTAACAAAATAAAAATAAAAGCAAAAACTTATGGAAAAATAATGAAATAAAAAAAATAAAAAATAATAATAATATTGGCTAAATTTTCATTAATTAGAAAAAGAAAAGGAAACCGAGGAGAATGAGAAAAAAATAAAAATAAAAATAAAAATAAATAAAAAAGAGAAAAACGAAAATAAAATAAAAACGAAAAAAGACAAGGAGCAGAAGAAAAAGGTAGAAAAAAAAGAAAAAATAAAAGGGGGCAAAAAAGAAAATAAAAATTTAAAAAGGGCAAAGAAGTAAAGAAACTAAGGTAAAAGTGTAATTAACGAAAAGTATAATTATTTTAGTAAATAAGCCTTAAAATTAGACATTTTTGATAAATTTCTCTATATTTTTTTGGTGGTTTTGATCAAAGCAAATAAAGTTCAAAATCAAAGATCTAGCCCTTCGCGCAAACCTCTAACTCCAGCAAGCAGCAGAGGAAAGGCCCAGGGGAAAGAAAACTCAAAAGATGGAGCAAACGGCAAGAGGAGCAGGCTCTGTAGACTGTAGAGACAATCAAAGTGAGAAGGTACCGAGTATGAAGAAATAAAAAAAAAAAAAAGACCCCCTAAAGATTGATTGAGCTCGAGTTACACTTTATCCTTTTTTTGGATTACTGTATTTTATTGGCATTTTTCTCACTACCCTAGTCATTGCAGGAACAGATTAAATTATTATTGTCAGTTGCCATAATGACTCGGAAGTGGCTACTGAATTAGTAATCTGAGCAAGGAGTAGCTGAATAGGGCTGCTTGGCTGTGTCCTGTGCGTAAACCCATGAACAATGTCATTATTATTTTCCCAATTAATTCAACATCTGAATGATTTTTCAAAGATATTTTTTCCCTCTTAATGTCATGGGAGCAATCGACAATCTAATTTTTGTTATGGTCAGCTGCATCTTCATCTGTACAGGGAAACAGAAGAAAATTAGTTTAGTTCTGTTATAATTCCTAGGCATGCATGCGAGCCGAGTTACAACACCATTACCGGGTAAAGAAAATGAACTGATCAAGTAAATATTCTGATTCTGCTCATAAAGGGATTGATTACAACATGAGAACATGACATAAACATTTAGAAATTGCCAACACCACTACTACAACATGCATGAATAATGTGAAGCTGCACTAGTATCCCTAGGTAAACAAAAATATATATATATATATATATATATTAGGTAAAGCTGTATGCATTCGCAGTAAAGAAGCCTCCCTCCTAGGTCAAAGGATGGTACATGAGCATGAATTCTGTTTTTTCATGTCCTCTTGGTTCTTCTCTGGATTCCAAAAAAAAAAAAAAAAAAGAGTAAGATGGAGGAACTTTAGAGACACACAATGTTAAATCTAGAATCATGAATATCATGACTGCGAAAAGAAAAATGAAACCATAAATATGATCGAGAGCCACTTATCAAAAGATAAAGCAGTCAGGTAAATTTAAAATAAGTGCCAGTTCCTTCTCATCCATACTTTGAAGGAAATTTGAGTCTAATATTAAAATATGCATTTCTTTGACCTTGTTATTTGCTTTTTTGCATTTGTCACTAAAAATCCCAGTCAGGCTCAAAGTCAGACTCAGCAAGGTTTTAAGCCACCTTGTACCGTTTGAAATTCATTTATCCTAATAAAATACCCACAAATTGCAGAATTCGTGACAAATTGAGACATAAAGGAAGTGAAATTGAACCAACCCATCTTCTTTTTTGCTGCCGGAGGCTGTATTACTACATGCATGGTGACAACCCCAGCCGGAAGGTCACCAAAGGTTACTCTGGAATCAGCAAGTGTCTTGCTATTCTCCAATACCTTACCGGCATGTATTATTTTCACATCATTCACTGACTTGGGTGATACCGTTTTATCTGTAAAATAAATGGCACCATTAAAAACACAGACAGGGCAAGCACTGTGAAAAACATGAAGCAAAAATGCTTATTGCAATATAGAGGCCAGTTTTCAGAAATAAGCATACAACAAGATTAGCAGATGGCTAATTAAAAGTACAAAGCTATGAGTTCTGTTGAATCACTGGTCACTTTATCTTGCAAAATAACCAATACCAGGTACCAAGTATCCAATGTCCAGAATAGTAAGAATAAAGCCCAACCTATGTTAATTATGATTGAGATCATTATCCCTAGAAATAAAGCACAAGGTAAATACAAAGATTGGAGCATAAGAATTTGTAGTCAGACAAATATGAATATCTACGTATTAGAAACTCCAGCATCCCCACCCAAAGATGTAATAACATTGGTGATGGGTAGACCAAAACATGGAGGAGGCATGATAGACAAGGATAGCAATCTACCAGCCTGACATATCTGATTCTCAAATCTTATTCAGTTAAAACACAATTGCAAAGTTAAATTATCACAATGCTTGATTGTAACATGTGAAAAAGACATCGAAAGATAAATAACCTTTGGGCCACTCAGTAACTAGCCTTTGCTTGAGAGTTCCAACAGTCATAGATGATGCGTAAGTACTATGACCTATATCTGTTCCATCATAAATACGGAATTTAAGCTCAATGCGCTCCTCTCCTTCAGCCATCACGACCTTTCTGCTCTTCTGCTCAGCTTGCAGTTCCCACACAGTATCCAATCAGCAGAAGAAAAATTCAGTCTCAACCCACTCACCTGCAAAAATTACACAACATCTTCATTTCAAGAAATAACATCCGTTGATTTTTGTTCCCAGTAGTCAAATTCACAAAAAACAGGATCACCACAAGGCACAAACAAAAAGAGCAAAGTCCAAAATCAATAGCAGCACTTTTCAAAACACAGTTTTCTTTATATATATATATATATACACACACTAACCTCAGTGAATTGACCAAAAAGCTTGCTGGGTGCAAAAGCATACAAATATTGTACATCAGAATCAACTGCTGGAGAACCAATACGATCAAGTAAGCACTTCATATGATCTGATATGTTCTCAGTTAAACAGCACCAATCTTTGCTGCTTGTTTCTGCAACGAAGTGCATTAACCTTGATTGTTAATAAATTTGAATAAATACGCAAAATTTCAAAAATCCCTATCAATAGATAGAGCCTCACAAA
This sequence comes from Mallotus japonicus, assembly GCA_949634005.1. Lineage (NCBI taxonomy): Eukaryota > Viridiplantae > Streptophyta > Magnoliopsida > Malpighiales > Euphorbiaceae > Mallotus > Mallotus japonicus. The sequence goes on from CATIWK010419909.1 coordinate 3,194, forward strand.
ATCACACACTACAATTCGCCATGCATAAACACAATCTTGCACAAAAGTAATAAAAGGAAACCAAAGAAATCAAAACCCTGAAAATATTCCAAATTTGAAGGCTCAAGAATCAATCTTTTTACACTAAATTATGCCTAATTGAATCAATTTAACAAAATCCAAATTCAGATCAAAGGATTAAAAGACAAAAAAAAAAAAAAGTTCAAAAGATTGGTCAAAGTATATGTAACTAAAAAAACAGAAAGAAAATGATCGATTAGTACCCGACAAAGATCAAGAATCCATATCTATACCACTAAGAGCTAAAATAGAAATCGAATAAATCGCGATTTTAGGGTTTGTCAGTTACAGTGTGTCGGCGCCTTCATCTCCAGAGAGAAGCGAGCGATCCCTTGCTTTTTGTGTCCCCTTCCTCATCGTCTTCGGTTTATGACCTCTGGTTATTGGCTACGCTTCACTGTCTTCAAAACCTCGTCCACTGTTTTTTAATATACCACTCATAGCCTGCAACGTAAGTATAAGACCAGTTCTGATCTTTTGGTTTGACTAAATTACCCTCCTATATTTTGTCCAACAGCTTTTGAGTTTTATACGTGTCCAAGTATGGTTGGGTACGGCGGTGGTGTGGTATGTGGTTGATTTTTTCCTCGCCGAGTTGTAGAAGACGCTGGATGAAGGCAGTTGATAGTCGAACGGTTCGTATTTGACGTAGAAACTACCCACTGTGAGTCCGTTGCTGTCAGTTATGTGAACGTTTGACCACGTGAAAAAGTTGGGCGAAAAATATTATTTCTCAAATTCAAAACGGGACGTTTAAAGGAAGGCCAGGTGTAATTTTATTTTATTTTTCATTAATTTTATAATTATTTCATTCATTTTTTGGGAATATTTTTAATGTTTGAAGTGCCTAGGATAGAAAGATATGGAAAATTAAACTTGTGTTTCTATTTAATTCATCTCAAAATTTAGTTTGATTTTGTATTATATAATAAAGAAAGTTTTTATCAAATGTCATTGAATGTGTGGCACATGTTTATAGTATTTTATATTTAGTGAATAAAAAATATGACAACGCTATTATATATTACAAATGTAATTTTTAAAAATAATACATTTAATAAAAAAAATTTATTTATATTTAAATTATTATATTATTAACCATCATTGGAATCAACTGATAGTCGTTGTTTTTACTTAAGCAATATTTAAATTAATTTAAGTTGTAGTGTATGCATGCAGTCACGTTAAATTATTTATTGAAAGATTTTTGTTGTCCTTATTATTCTACTGGAACCAAACCGGATTAGAAAAATTAGCAGTGATATTAAATTAATTGTTAGAAATTTTGCCGAATTAAAATCCTAAATCAGATTCAATCAAATCAAATTAGTTAAAAATTAACTAGTTTCTTACAATCTTATATTTTAATTAATAAAATATAGTCGTAAATTTGTACTTTGCGCGGACTGTAAATAATATACATGTTTTAAAATAAATAATTTAATAAATTAAAACTACAATTTAATTAAATATAAAAATAAGAACTTATAAAGTTATTGCAATAATTTTATTTTATTAATTATATATATATATATATATATATGAACAAATAAACTAAAAAATAGAAAATAGTTGAAAAAAAAGAAATGTTTTAGTTAGAATAAAAGACATAATTTTTTATGGAAATAAAGTAATGTTTTAGATATAATAGAATTAGGAGTTAAAAAAAAAGATATAATAGAATTAGAGTGCTTTACTTATAATAGAATGTATATTTTTTATAAAAAATAATGAATCTTAATAACTCAACACATAAATCTTTAAAGGTAAATGTTGAATTATGAAACGGACACTTATCAAATTTTTGATATATATATATATACACACACATTATCTATCTCAAATTCAACATTTAAAAAATAATGTATAATTTGAGACACACTAGAAAGGAAAAATAACTCCATAGTTTTAATGAGTGGAGCAAACATTTCTTTGAAATTAATTAATTAAATTTTTTTTTTGAAGTAATCACATATTACAATTTTACAAGTTATTGAATTTAGGATTCCGGTACTTAGAGCATCTTCAATAGGCTATTTATTGAAGTAAAATTCTTTATTTTAAAGAGTGGAACCAAAAAATTGGTCTCCAATACACTCTCTATATTTTTATTTTAGAGTAGAGAGTTGGTTTGACTCTCTACATGTAGAGAGCCAAACCTCACTCTCTACTCTAAAATATTTCAATTCTCTATGCAGAATACTAATTGATGTTTATCTATTTATTGAAAATAATTTTCTCTTTCATCAAATGGAAGAAAAAATTTAAACAAATAAAGGGAAATCTTGTAAAAAATAATGGAGAAAAAAATTATGCATTAATGTTTATTGGATAAAACAAAATAAAAATTAAAAATATCAAGAGTCTATTGGAGTTGTACAAATTTTTTCACTCTTTATATTTTTAAATTCATTGAGATGCTCTTAATTAAGCAAAAGATGCTCTTTAAAATAAAGAGTACTATTGAAGATGTTCTTATAACTAATATGCACCGAGGGTGATAACTTCACTATTTTCTATCCTCCCATCACACTTGTCACAAATGTAATCCCCTGCAATAGATATGTAGCAAGAACTATGAGACTTTTCCTCCTCTACTTCACCTCTGATATGTATAGAGATTGTGTATAATTCTTGTTTCATCTATAGACATAAGCACTTAGCAAAGTGTTTTTTCTCAGAGTGAGAGAGCATGAAGTAGTTAATTTCTTTTTTTTTTTGAACCACAACAAAGAGGATTTTCATTAACTAGAAAAGAAAATAATCCATAACGGACCCATAAAGAGATATGATTGGCCCAACTTCCATGTAAAGCCCATTACGACAAATCCCTTCTTCTTTCCCATAGAAACCCTAATTATGGGAATACAGCAGCTTTCCAACATCTGAGAGTTCTTGTTCCATGATTGAGAATGGGTGAAGAAACATCCAGGTGTGAGCTTCTCTAAACTCTTCATTCCTTCAACTAACCTGAGAAGGTAGTGGTGGGAGATCTGAAGACCAGTTTCTTTAAAGCACTTGAACAAATGATTTGTGCCTTAAATTAAGAAGGGTACACTGAGCAAAATCCCATAGATTCTATCAGATCTATCTTCAAGATTAAAAACCTTGCATAGATAAATCACAAAAAAATCCCATCTAATGAGAGACAAAAGATATAAGGATAAAACTTAAATATACACATAATATATATAAACCAAAGCAAAAGAGAAGAATATCATGGAGCTACCACCAACCAGATTGGGTGTTCATTGTTGGTGGCAATCCCAGATCTGAAGAAGAAAATATTAACTATAAGCAGACAAACTTTAGAGAAAACAGCTTCGGAGAAAACAGAGAAGGGCGTGTTTTTGATTAATTTCTCACTATAAAGGAGGAAAAAAAGGGAATGAAAGTTTGAACTATACTCTCCGCATCTATATAGATTTGTTCAATTCGCACTCCTTATTTGCTAACATCAACCTTTGAAAAATTATGTAATATTTTCAGTTCTGATACATTATAATTGCCACGACAACAACAAGAGTTGCATTTCGATTTGGGATCAAGAAAATGGGAATTCATATTCAAGAACAAAGAATTGAATTCTTCAACTTTTTTAAAGTTCTGTTGACCATTGTCTTTTTTGTGATTCTTTAAGGGCCATAGCAACCTTTTTCAACTCAACCATGCATCACGTGAGTGTTCATGTGGCCTTATAGCCCTGTTTTGGCCATACTCATAAAGCAAAGAAAAGCAAAGAAACAATGCAGCCCCATGAAAAATCTACATCCATGATATGAGTAGTGTGGTTCCATTACAAGAAACTAAAGTAAGGGAAGGGATCTCGATTCTACTTGTAGAAAGTGAAATGTACAAGTATTCTTAGCACAATTTTCAGTTTCAATCCCTATAGAAATCCTCTTGATTAATTCATCGTTATTTGCTTTATCTAAAATTATATTAGGGGTTAAATATTTTGATAGTGACCCAATTTTATACTAATTTTATTTTGAATACTACACTTTAATTCATTTTTTTGGTAGCTAAATTTTAATTTAAATATATCGACAGATTATCTAGTGACATTTTATTGATGTGCTAGCCGAACTTGGAATATTTAGAGAATATTCACCACATCAACATATATGTTAGATACCAATTCCTCACTTCAAATTGATAACTGAAATGAAATCAATTGAAGTTTAGTATTTAAAATGAAATAAGTGTACAGTTAGGTGGCTGCCAAAATATTTAACCCCATTTTATTATAAAATGGACCAACTTTATTGTTTTGGACTAATAATAGTGATAGATACCTCCCTTTCTCTTTTGCCTTTGCATAATTGCATAGGCAGGAATATCTGTTCTGAGGAATGAGATTATATAGCCGTCCTTTATTTCTATATATATTTTTCTTTGTGGATTGATCAGAATCCATTTCAAGAAGAAAGGAAGAACCACTAGAACACCATTAGAAGGGTATAGATTCTGTAAAACCGTGTCCTACTTAAAATAACAGTTCATTTTTACAACGAAGCAAAGAAGAATTTTGTGGATAAACTTTCACATTCTTTACATGCTAAGGTGTAGATTCGAATCCTACCGTTGTCAATTTAAAAGGGAATACGTGTCCATATTATGCCGTTCATCAATGTTTAGATTATATGATCTCTCTATTAAAAAAAAAAAGTTATTTGAAGCCTAAAGTACAAAATGAGAACAGATACAAAATTTACAATCCAAATAGAATTTATCTCTACTACTGCTTAGAAAAAATATCGAAATCCACAATTAATTTTTTTCGTACAGGTATGATCACTGTAATTGTTAATGTTAATATATTTAATACAATGGCACTTCTTTTTTATGAGACCTTAGTTTATTAGCTATAACAAGCCGACAACTTTAGCATTTTATGATTCTCTCCAAGACAGCACTACTCCACTTCAATGATTTGTGCCTTCAACTTTGTTAGCTTTTATTCTTCTTGTATTCACATGCCAGTGAAGAATATTCTTGCCAACATTAATAATGTGTACGGTTTTCTTTTAATTCGTCAATCAGCATTGATAAATTAAAAAGAAATGAAATATGGGTTCGATGTTTATGGCCATTGAAGTTGATTAAGATCTCTTATGTGAGTCACATGAAGTGGGTGGGGAAGGGAAGAACTGGGTGGGGAATTGGTCCTGTCCGAATCTCAGTGCCTGTAACTCTCAACCTGTCAAAATCAATCTTCCATTGTGTATTGGTACACGAGGGTTCATTCTTTTTATATGCTTATTAATGATAACACTTCTGAAAATTTTCAATCTGTCACTATAAACAACTATAAAACCTGTTGTTTAGTTGGATAACAGGAACATGTAGCATATACACAGACATATATATATATATATTCATATTAACATCCTAAAATTTGATTAATCATTTGCCGACAAGGTCAGAAATTAGGGCACACACACTTGATACTACTGCTATAAGAACTTTTAAGGTAAAAAAAAAAAAAAAATCCCCTCTTGCTTAATCCAGTTAATCTTCAATAAATGTGAACAATCTCTTCTTGCAGTAACTGTAAGGGGGGTGTTCTGATAATATTGTTTGCCATCTGTGCTTAGATCCTGTCAGAAATTAAGAAAGAGATGTACACTGTAGATTCCAGTCTTCTTGTTGTCCAAGCGCAATAGAACTAGCTGCAAGTTTCTGAAAAGCTAGAATATAATGACAGAGAAAAAACAAAACAAAAGGTAAAGGAATATAATATCTTTCCTGATCTGAGATAAAGCAGAACGAATGATCAAATCTGACCGCAGTACAAACAAGAAAAGTTAAGAATCTTGCTTTCAGAACTTTCTGCATTTGGTGGAATACAATAGGGAGTTCAAAAAGTTGCCTCGAAAGTTCATTCCCTGGAAAATATATATGTCCTCTTGTGGGTGGACCCTGCCTGGAAAATTTTCTCTTCATGGTGTTTAGTTTTGTTCCATGTCGTGGCTTCAGAACATAGGATGCTGCTATATATTTCTCTTAAAGAAATAAGTTAAAGCTGTTCATTTCTAGTTGGCCTAATTTTCATTGGCTTGGGTTCTTGCCGTGAAATGTAGTGAAAATTGCAGAGATGGTGTAATGTTGAAATTTTTCTATTGATGGTTGATGAACATACAGGGAAAAAGAAGTATACATAAATAGGGTAATTAATTTCATTAACAAAAGGGAACCTTAGTACACACTAGCTAATTTAATACATGATAACAGGAACAAACTACATACACTGGATAATACAGAAGCACACTAGACTAGACTACTAAATCAAGCCAATGGTTTTTTTTTTTTTTTATTGGTTGGATGACACTGAACTGAAGTGCTAAAAATTTAATTTAAGACAAATTCTGATGCTGATATGGCTTGAGCATTGGAATGAGGTTGCCACTTAGGTGAAGTGACATGATTTCATTAGTAGATCCCATCAGCTTTCCCCCGATGAAAACTGCAGGTATAGGTGCAGTACACCCCATCCTCATCAGAGCCCTTTCCATCTCCCTGCCGTCAGGGTCTTGGTCAAGCTCATAAACCAGAGGGTCCACCCCAATTCCTTGGAATAGGATTTTGACAGCATAGCACATGCAACATGAACTCTTGCTGAATATCACCACTCCCTTCTCTGAGGCCAGTCCCATCACCTTTTCCATTATTGTTCTCACAATTTCCCTATTAGGAAATGTTTCCCTTAAAATATAATAACACTACTTCTGACTTGCAGAGAATTCTCTAATGCAGAGAAGTCTCTCCTTTTGGCCCTTTTCTTTATACTCTGCTCAGAACCTCAAGACCATCAGACCGAATTCGATCTAATGGTTAAAGGTGGATATATAAATATATATATTGAAGAGAGGTGGACTAGCTAGGTAGCTAGAAAGAAGAGGAATTTAAAGCTGAGGGTTGTTTGAACTAGTGCCTTCATGCTTGTCTATTTATAGGGACAACTTAGGATTGGAGTCCTTTGTTTGAACAAGAACATTCAAAAGCATATGAACTTTTATTATTACTTAAGATGCTCAAGTTGATGAAAGTTACTTTTAAAAACAGAGACCACACTGCTCTTCTATTGGGCTGAACAAGTTGTGATACAGCTATTAATCTCTCAAGAATTAAAACAATTCATTCTTTCATATATAAATGGAAAAACATCAGTGTCACGGGCTGCGAGTGTGTATATAAAAGAAACTATAGTTAATAACCATCTGATATTTGAAACATTTCCTTTTTCAACTACAATGAAAGGTTTGTGTTACTGCTATCAGTCGTAATCGCTAACTCCTATATCCTATTGACCATGGGTTCGACTTCTGCGCGGAACTTAGGAAAAGGCTAGAAGCACAACCAAAGCATTGTGGGGAAAAAAAAAATTCTCCAAATGCTAAGCTAAGTCACTTTTAAACCAGATTCTGAAAATCACCTTCTTTGAATCCTTGTGCAGAAAGATTGAGAATGAGATAGCTTTCGGTGGCTATCTTCGATTCCTTTTTTTTTTGTTTTTGCGCCCACCAACTTGGTTGGATTCCCTTCATGCGCACACACACACAAGCATGTGAGGCTCTACAGTCCATGCTATATTAGAACTGTTGAATCTTCCTTCCCCGCAGCAATCTCTGTCTCCCACATGTGTGGACGACCAAGTAAAAGTGCACACGTGCTACAAAGAACTGTAAGTTCTTGTCGACCGCAGTTGGACTGTGCTCCTGATTCTTGAAACAGCTGGCTACATGTCTGCAATGCAAGGCATACAAGTTTTCAGGATTACTGTGAATATTGCACATAACCACTAGTACTAATGGTCTTGGGGTATGTACTGCACATGTTTTTAAGTACCTTATCTATTGATTTGCATAAATTGATGCCTTATAAGCATATTATTATGTGCACTATGCATGATTTTCATCTATGTATTTTGTATATAAAATTTATATGTGCTTATAGAAAAATAATATGCATGCGTGTCATGTTCTTAGCTTATGAATATTAAAAAGCCACAAGCAAAAGTACTTTTGGCATTTTGGATATGGAAGAATATATTAGAGACATGAAAAGTACAGCATCACCTTTTTTCGATCCCTCTCCTATATGAGGAATTAAGCAAGAGGCCTAAATTACATTAAAAAAATGGGTGTGAGACAGAATCAAAGTATAAAGAAACAAAATTAGACGGTGTTTGTTTGATACTAAGACTTAGAATAAAGAGAAGCAAAAATATTAGTAGAAAAAAGAATGGCACCTTACTATATATATATATAAGTTTATATCTCTATCCTCAAGCATTTTTCTGTGAATTCTGATGGTTTTGCAGAAGAAGTTCTTTGCTAAGTACTATTGAAATTAATTCTCACTCCGGGATACTGGGTATCGTTCACTTTATTGAGTGGATAAATTTTTGGAATATTTCTGATTACTTGTAGCAAAGAGAAGCACCTGCAGTAACCACTTATAACTGTGGCTTATTAATTAGTTTGTGCAGAAGCAAATGACGTTAGATGTATAATTCTGCAGGTACACACATCAGATAATTAATCAGGATTCTGCCTAGTCATTACATAAAAATGATTTGAGTTATTAATGCAGAAGTGCAATATTTAACAGGAGTAAGCTAGAACCGCCCTATCTTGACAAGTGTATGTGAGTGATATTTGGAAGTCTTCCAGATATTAAAGAGAAAGACATAGCAAGTAGTCTATTTTGATAGAAGAACGCACAATTTTTGCATACAATGTAGTCAGGGAACGAGGAAAAAAGCAAAGCCCTTGATAAAACATTGTACTCAACATAGTATCAGAGCTAGTATGTATTAACATTACAAACAAGAGCAGAAACTTAATTATAAGTAGGGGTTTTATTGGTTGCTTGGAAGTAGTATAATTGCTAGAACCATATTGCTTTTGCATCTATGAGCATTTGCTTCAATGAACCATCCAAATGCAGGGACAAAACATCTTTAGCTGAGCCTACGTATTTTCCACCTATGAACACAGCTGGAACTGAAGGATTACATCCCAGTCCTCTTAAAGCCCACTCCATTTCTCTTCCATTAGCCTCCCGATCAAGCTCATGAATTGCAGGGCTTGCACCAAGCTCGTAAAAAAGTGTCTTGATGCTATGACACATGCAACACGAACTCTTGGTAAAGATCACAGCAGCCCTTGTTGATGCCAAGTCTCTGACCTTGTCCATTTTTGTTTCTTGAAAACAAAGAAAAAGCTTCTTCTGTTATGGTTTTTACTAGACAAATGAAACAATTTCCTTTTCTATACAGATGACAGAACAACGAAAGCTAGCAAAGGGTTTGTTGAGGAAAAAAAGAGATGTAGAGGAAAGTAAAGGAAGCTTAAGCTTGTGTTGTGTGTATTGTTGCTGATGAGGTACGATAGAGTCTGAGATTCATCAAGGCTTATTTATAAGTGGGGGAGATTGCTTAATCCTTTAAGGAAAATAGAATAACAGGATAAAATCAATATAAAAACAAAAACAGAAAAGTTGTTTGAGATATTTGTTTGGATAAGAAAATTGCCATTTCTGATTTATTTGATAGTGACCCTTTTGTGCCATGAACAAGTTGCGTTAAACGTATGCATAATCTATAAATAGTTATTTTTCTTTTATATATATTCAAATCAAATCTATTTCTCTCGAATGTCCGTACATGTCAATTATTAAGATTGCATAATTAAGTAATGGCGTTTATCAGAAGATGTGCACTTTCGGCTCTGGAATTGGTGGCATCAAGAAGAGATTAAAAATGAGATAATGCATGGTATCTAAAGACGATTTCCTTTGGTGCAAGATGGAAGGGAATAATTGGCACTTTATTTTTGATATCAAATGATAAACAATGTAATCTTTCCAACAGGAATAATTTTTCAGGTAATTTTTTAATATTAATTAACTAGCTAGTTCTGTTTATGGAATGTCAAAGGCATGGAATGGCAGGCTCTCACATATAGGCCATTAATTCCTTCTGTTCCTTTGGCTGCGGAAACACGAGTTAATTAAGCTTTTTCTATAATTATTCAACTTGATGATGATAATTAGCAAGAGATATTTAACTAATCTAATTCAATCCAAATAGAATTATAAGAACCACAAAAATCTTTGAATTATTGATTGAATAGTATTAATTTTATTAGTGTATACATGTACTATATATTCTTTTATGAGATTGCGCTATCTATGACGTATAGTCCTGAATTCCTTGTCTGTCTCTGTGATTTCATGTAGTTCTTGAGTCAACTGTCATTGTACAGCATCATTTAGCTGATGTGGAGTACCATAGAGTTTATCCAAACCATTCCTACTTTCTTGTATTTTAGATGGTTGGTCCCCTCTCTGAACATATTCATGGCATACAAATATTTCAAAATAATGCTGATGTTGAGAAAATAGGAAACGAATTTCTCTCTTTTTTTTTCACTATAGAAACACACAACCACCATGCTTTTTCTCTTCATGATTTCATCTACAGGAAAATTTAGATTATATTCTGAGATTTTAATCCCCTTGTCAAATTGATTGGTAACTTTTCCTGTAGATATATAATATATGATTTACTAATACAAAGAAGGGTTATTTACCAAAATAGGGTAAAAAAAATTTTTTTTTCCCAAATTAGGGTATTTTTAAAAATAATTCTCTTTTTTGGGTATTTTTTGAAACTATTTCCCATTTTAGGGTACTTTCAGCTGAGTTGGAGGAGAGAGAAAT
>CATIWK010419963.1:0-12387 GCA_949634005.1 Mallotus japonicus
AACTCTGAGAAGCAGATGCATTGACAGGTTTGTAAAAGGCAGCATAATCTTCAAAAAGTTTATATAGGGCAGATTTAACACTGCTGAATAAGCTTCCACCTTGTAATTCTCCATAAATTGCATTTAAGGAGAATCCCATGAATTCAATTTTGTCCTTAGGATCAAGAATATTGGCAATGAAAATTAGCATGTTCATTTTTTGCGGGTCACCCCAATGCTTGTCAAACTTGGACTTCATGCTAAATCCCATCTGCCTAACTTGCAAATCAGATGATTTTTAAAATTCATTTAGCTTGCAGAAAAGGTCTAAAATTTCAGTAAAAAATAAATTGGCAGTAATATATTTTGAACCTAAAATTCTTAAAGTTAATTCATAGAAATGCTGAAGAAAATCCACATACTGTTTCATTATTTACCAATCCTCAACACTAGGGACATTCTCACCCAAATCTGCCCTAAAACTGAACTCTTGTTCTTTGAAAACCTGAACTCTTGTTCTTTGAAAACCTGAACTTTTGTTCTTTAAAAACCTGAAATGACTTTTCATAATTACATGCAGTCCTTAACATCAAGTATGTTGAGTTCCACTTAGTGGGAACATCAAGTGACAAACTTGATTTGCAGTCAACACCTACCAAGTCATTATATTCCCTAAATTTTCTCAGTCTAGTAGGAGAGTTTCTAACATACCTAACAGCTTCCCTCACCCTTTTAATTGCTAGGTTAGCATTTTTCAAACCCTCATTAACTATTAGATTAAGAATATGTGCAAAGCACCTCATATGGACATACTTTGATCTAACTGAGCTCACACCCTAAGTCAGCAATTTCTTTTTAAAATAAGAAATTATTGTGTCATTTGATGAGGCATTGTCTACTGTCACACTAAAAATATTCATTAAACCCCACTCAAGTAAGCAGCTTTTTAAAGCTTTGGCTATGTACTCTCCTCTATGTGAAGAAACAGGGACAAATGATATAATTTTCTTGTGTAGCCTCCACTCATCATCAATAAAATGTGCTGTAATGCACATATAATTGATTCTCTGGATAGAAGTCCAGGAATCAGTGGTCAGGCTGACCCTTTGAGAATGTCCTTTAAAAAAATTTTTCATTTTAATTCTCTCATCCACATAAGAACCAAAATAGTCCCCTCTAATTTTCCACCTTGATGAGATCTTAAACCTAGGACATATTGCAGAAACAAAGTTTTTAAACCCCTCCCCTTCAACAAACTTGAAAGGCAACTCATCAATTACTATCATTTTAGCAAGTGCAGTCCTAATTAGCTCTTGGTCAAATTTCCAAGTGCCAACTAAGCCTAGAGATTCATTTCCATTTACTTCCACCCCATCAAGTTTAAAGGTTAAAAGGGCTTGTCTAGAGTCTTTGCTTTGTGGCATTTTTTTGCATTATAACATGTGATTTCTCATTGAAGATGTGCCATGTATTTTTGAGTTAGCACCAAATTTAGCAGAACAATAAATACACTTAGCTTTTTGTGTAATGCCTTTACCATCTTTAATCTTCTCAAAGTGCTCCCAAGCCCTCGATCTACATTCAGTCTCTTTCCTTTTAGCAACACCATCCTTCTGCTTAGTAGTAGCAGAATCTACTTTATTTGCTTCCACCTCATTTCGTGATTCAGCATTAGGGACAACACCAGCAGCAGCAGTTTGACTGCTACTGGGATTCCCAACATCCATCCTACAACGCAAGTCACATAGCACAGCAGCACCAATAAAAACTGTTGACCTTAGTAATAATCTATCTTGATTTTAAAATTAACAAACTTAATTTTGAGCATTTAATATGTTTGTTTAAGTTTGTATAAGATAGGACTCAATTGCAAGTTAAAATGGTGAAGAAAAGTTGGGTCGTTTCTACCTTTGAGATTCATAGAGGCTTTTGGCATCCTTATAGCTTCATGATGAGAAAGTGATCGTCTTGAAATTTGAAGTAGACATCATAAGCTTTATGAATTGATCTTACTTTTCAAAATCCAAGTTCATTTGGGTTTTCAAATCTTCAGTCAAAGTTAGCCTATATGCAGCTTTAATTTCAAATTGCGCAGTTCTTAGTATTTCAGCCATATCTTGAGCTAAAGAAATCCAAATGAGGTGATTCAAAATGATATCGAAATATAAGACAAATATCTACAACTTTATTGAAAAAAGTTTAAGCTGATTCGATCGTATTCAAGGGCTAAAGTCTCCAGCACAGTCATGTGCACTCAGGAACTCGACTAGGGATCAAACTGCAACATCTTTTGAGAAGCAGTACATATCTCGATCGGGACCAGCATTAGGCAAAAAAATTCTATTTTTACACAGAACATATCCTGATCCTTGATCCTAACCAGGACCTCGACTGGGACCAAATATATCCCGACCGGGACTAATGCAGAATTTGAATGCAACGGCTACAAACGCCTATTTCTTACAAATCCCGATCGGGACCAATGTTATTTTTGCTCAAAAGTCCAAATAACATTCAAATGGACTTTGAATTTGTTGGGAACGAAATTATTATTTCCAACAACTATAGTTGAATTGCTCAAGTATAAATACAACCTCTAAAACTCATTTAGAGGTTAAGAAACTTATTTATTCATTCCATACTCTCAAGCATTCAATTAAGCTCAAAATTCATTTTATTTTTGTATAACTCTTATGAGAGTTAGTGAGTGATTAGAATAGAAATTCTTATTCTTCTATTTTCTAGGATTTAGAAAAAGGGAAGTGAGATTCTATTCTAAGGGAATTGATTTAAGTGTTTAGCCATTAAAACACTTAGGAATTGGTTTTAGTGTAAGCCTCAAAAACACTTGTGTAAGGTTTGAGTTGAGCCTAAAAGTCAAGTTGCAAAAATCAATCTAGGGGAATAGATTGTGGTGATTCAAAATCCCAACTTGGGGATAAGTTAGGTGGAGACGTAGGATTATTGAGAATCCGAAGTCCTTAAATCTTTGAGTTCATTGCTCTTCCAACTCTATTCTTTTTAATTCTTGTTCAATTCCTTCAATTCCCTTTATTTTCTTAAAATCGTTCATTAGCCTTATTCACCCCACCCCCCGTTAAGGCATTTTCAATTGGTATCAGAGCTTGAATTCTAGGAACTTAATTGCTAGAATATAAGATCATAGGGAGTAAATCTCAAAATATTTCTTCACTAAGACCATTTTTTAATGGTAGTGACTATCCTCATTGGAAGTTCAAAATGGAGCTATATTTTAGATTGTGATTCCATCAAACTTTGGGATATTGACCTAAAAGGTTGCGAACCACCCAAAGCTACCATTGATGGTGTGGTAACTACTTTAGCAAGAAGTTAATGGAACAATGATAAAATAGAAGAGAATCATAAAAATAAAAAGGCTATGATCACTCTAGTGTCCTCTATGTCAAGAGAAGAAGGAGGCAAGCTTCAACATTTCATTTCGGCTAAAGAAATGTGGGAAACCTTGGAAAACCATTATGAAGGCAATATACAAGTTAAAAGCAAGAAGGTTTAACTTCATATGTATGAATATGAACTCTTTAAAATGAAACGTCATAAATCAATCACGGAGATGACGAACCGCCTCAATGCTCTTATCACCACCCTCAAGAAACTTGGTAAACATTTCACCAAGGAAGAAGTAAACAACAAGATTCTAAAAATCCTACCTAAGAAGGATTGGGAATCTCGAGTTACTTTAATTGAGGAAGCTCAAGACCTTGCTACTTTTTTAACTGATATGCTTATTGGAAAGCTCTTTACCCACGAGCTTACTATAAAACAAAGAGATGAAGAGCAAGAAAAGAAGGAAGAAAAGAAAAAGAGTATAGCATTAAAGGTTTCATAAGAAGAAAGTGAAGATGAAAATCTTGAAGAATCTAGTGATGAAGATGGTGATATTGCCATGCTCACAAGAAGCTTCAAGAAGTTCTTGAGAAAGAAAAATCCTTCAAGAACTAGAGACATCAACAAGAAGTATGAAGGAGAAGGCATGAAGGAAACTAAAAAGGTTACTTGCTATGAATGCAAGAAACCGGATCACATCAGAAGTGAGTGTTCCAAACTCAAATTCAAGAACAAGGGAGCAAAGGATAAGAAGAAGGCCTTCAAAGCTACTTGGGATGACTCCTCCAAATCTGAAAAGGAAGAGGAACAATAAGAAGTGGCTAACCTTTGATTCATGGCTCTTGAAGATGAAAATGAGGTACCATCAACTTCTAACTCTTCTTGTGATGATTATTGTGAATATGATGATGATGATAATGAGAGCTCCATTGTGAGCAAACTCTTGCTTAAATGCAAAAGCTTACTTTCTAAGAAGAAGCATTATAAACATGAGGTAACTAGCTTAACCAAGGAATTTGAAAATTTAAAAAATGAATTTTCTAATCTTATTAATTCAAATGATAAAGTTGCTAGTGATTTAAAAACTTCTAATTCCTTGGAAGAGCTTGAAGGTGACGACTGCTCTCTCTTTTCGGTTTAGCCTACCATGGGAAGGGACGAGACAAAGCCTTCTTCCATATAGGATGATGCTTTCACTATTTTCAAGATAGTGAGTTCTCATATATACGATACTACCAACGCTTCGTAAGCAAGAGAAAAGCTATTATGTCAACTATGGTCTACCATTACGGGACAGTTTTTAGCCTTTACTCTAGTATGAACTGAGCCATAGCTTCTAGGTTATGTCACCCCCAATCTCCGTGTGTGTTGATCTGTTTGACCGTATTCCATCGGGTTACCATTTCTCTCGATCAAGTTGATTCATCGGTATAGGTGCCGTATTGATATGCTTAACATATATGATTCTTCCCTTTTTTCGCTTGAATTTCCATTTAATAGGAGGGGACTTTCTTTATCCCCGGTTGGTAATACAATACTCAAACAAAGGATTTCCTTCCTTCTACCCTTAAAAAACTAGAAGAACAACATGGATTACAGTTTGTGAGGAGACGGAGCATCGATAGTTACGTGAATTCATTTTTGCCCTTGCCTTCTCTTTCTTGGAAAGCCTATAATTGAATATAAGTGGAGACGAGAAACATCAGGTGCCTTTTTTATTTTATTTAGAAGGGGAAGCCTGAAAAAATGTCATAAAGCCCCGAAAGCCAATGAAATCGAAATAATAGAGCCAACAGATCTCGAGTTAGGAGAATGTATTCCTATCTTAATTAAAAGTTCCTAGATGGGGTTACTTTATGTTTTACATATAACATAATGAGGTATGAGAATTAAAGAATTCCATTTCTAAATTTCAGAGAGGAAAAGAAACTTTAAATAGTCTTCTTGAATCTCAAAAATTTTATGGAAAATACTCATGGAATTGGATATACTAATGGAATGGCTTCCTCATCATCATCACATATTAACTTTGTTAAGGCCTCACATGATTCTACTCATTTCACCTCTAAACCAAATAAGACTCAAGCTTTAAAAGCTAAAAGGTCTCATGTATAAAATTATAAGGGAAATTATAATAAGACTCAACCTCCATTGGTACAAAGAGGTAAGACTCAAAGACCATAACCTAGACATGCTTACATGTACACTAGACACAACTATGCTAAGCATATTACAAAAAATAATGCGCATAAACATATTGCACAAACCTATCAAAATATGCATTATCATTGTCAATGTATGTCTCACACTATGACTCAAAAGAGTTATAGGAAGCATTCACTGCCACAATACAAAAGGCATGTTTCATATACCAGGAAATCATATTCTCCTAGAAGAAATAAATTTGCAAATATTGAATGCTTTTATTGCATGACCAAAGGTCACTCTAGCAATGTATGCTTCTATAGAAAACTACATTTGCAATTGCTACCTTCGAATTACTTTAAGACTAACAAACCTAGACTAATTAAGGTTTGGGTTCAAAAGAATATTTAAATTATATTGTGTAGGTCTACTTGAAGTCCACAGGAATAAAAAATAAGTGGTATCTTGATAGTGGATGTTTAAAACACATGACGGGAGACAAGGAGCAATTCAACAAGCTTAATGTTAAGGATGGACGACATGTCACTTTTGGGGACAATTCTAAAGGAAATATAGTAGGCATTGGAGAAATCGGTAACCCTCAATCCTTATCTATTCATCATGTGTTGCTTGTTGATGGTCTTAAACATAATTTGCTAAGTATAAGTCAATTATGTGACATGGGAAATAAAGTCATTTTCTATCCTAAAAATTGCTTTGTTAGTAGTCTTGATGAAGAAAAAGTAATTTTTAGTGGTGAAAGAGTAGACAATGTCTATGTTATTGATTTGAATAAGATTGATAACAAAGACATCAAATGCTTAATGTCTATTTCTCATGACATATGGACATGGCATAGCAGGTTAGGACATACAAACTTTGAGCTTTTGAATGATCTTAGTAAGCATGAACTTGTGATTGGTTTACTGAAACTTGAATTCACTAAGGATAAACCTTGTGATGCTCGTCAAAAGGGAAAACAATCCAAGTCTTCATTCAAGATCAAGAATGTAGTGTCAACCTCTAGGCCCCTTGAACTTATACATATGGATTTGTTTGGACTAACTAGAGTTGCTAGTCTCGGTGGAATGCACTATGCATATGTATTGGTTGATGATTACTTTAGATACACTTAGGTATATTTTCTTGCTCATAAGAATGATGCTTTTAATGCTTTTGAAAATTTTTCGAAAAGAGTTCAAAAAGAAAAAGGTTTTTGTATTTCTTCCATTAGAAGTGATCATGGAACCGAATTTGAAAATGAAATTTTCAAAACCTTTTGTAATGAAAATGGTATTTCACATACATTTTCTTCTCCTGGAACACCTTAGCAAAATGGGGTTGTTGAAAGGAAAAATAGAACTCTAGTGGAAATGGCTAGAACAATGCTTCAAAAGTATAACCTACCATTATACTTTTGGGCGGAAGCCGTTAACACATCTTACTATATTGCAAATAGAGTATTTAAGATACCAATTTTAAATAAAACTTCTTATGAGTTTTAGAACAATAGAAAACCCAAAATCTCATATCTTAGAGTATTTGGTTGCAAGTGCTTTATATTAAACACCAAGGATAATCTTGGGAAATTTGACTCTAAAGCTGTTGAAGGAATTTTTCTAGGCTATTCCACCTCCAGTAAAGCATATAGAGTCTTTAATTAGAAAACTCTAGTAGTTGAGGAATTAATGTATGTTGTATTTGATGAATCTAACACACTTGATCCAAGAAAGGATTTATGTAGTGTTGATAATAATGTAGGTGAACTTATGGATGAGAATACTCAAGAAGAAAATGCTAGCAAACCTTTGGAACTTTAAGATCGTAGAAAAGAGGAAGATGAGGAAATACCTCAACCTACTTTGAAGGATAATCTTCCAAAGGATTGGCAATTCAAGAAAGCACATCCTTAAGAACTTATCATTGGTGACACTACAAAGGGGGTAACTACTAGATCTCGACTTAAGTCAATTGTTAATTTAGCCTTTATCTCTTAAATTGAACCCAAAAATATTGATGATGCTTTGAGTGATGAATTTTAGGTCCTTGCTATGCAAGAAGAGTTAAATCAATTTAAGAGAAACAAAGTTTGGTCTTTAGTTCCTAGACTGAAACATCATCCTATTATAGGCACCAAATGAGTATTTAGAAATAAGATGAATGAACAAGGTGTCATAACTAGGAATAAAGCTAAACTTGTAGATAAAAGTTATAATCAAGAAGAATGCATTGATTATGATGAAACCTTCGCCCCTGTTGCAAGGTTAGAAGCTATTAGAATGCTACTTGCATTTGTATCATTCATGGATTTTAAGCTTTTTCAAATGGATGTCAAAAGTGCATTTCTAAATGGTTTTATTAAAGAAGAGGTTTATGTTGAGCAACCTTTGGTTTTGAAAGTTTTAATTTTCCTAATCATGTATTTAAACTTTCAAAAGCATTATATGGATTGAAACATGCTCCAAGAGCTTGGTATGAAATATTGAACAACTTCTTATTAGAGAAAAGTTTCTTTAAAAGAAAAGTTGACACAACTCTTTTCATAAAAAATTCCAAGCATGATTTACTTATTATTCAAATATATGTTGATGATATCATTTTCGATGCTAGTAACCATTGATTGTGTGAGGAATTCTTTAAGTAAATACAAGGAGAATTTGAGATGAGTATGATGGGTGAACTCAAGTTCTTCCTCGGATTACAAATCAAGCAATGCAAAGATGGGATTTTTATCAATCAAACCAAGTATACATGAGACATTCTTAAGAAGTGATGCGCAATCCGTAAGTATACGGAATCATACAAGTAGTAATTAAATATCGATCCCATAGAGATTGCAAATTGAGTATTGTAATACTAATTGTGCTTTATTTGTTTAAACAATGAAAAAATGGTGTTTCGAATTAAACTAAAATTAAACAAAAGAAATATGAATTAATTAACAATCAATTTAAAGAGTTAGGGTTCTTATTACCAATTCAACCGTTTCTGAAGATCAATTAATACCTAAGCCATACCTAACCTTAATCCAATTTGAAGGCATCTAAAGAATCATAGCCTTTGCATTTATGTGCTTTGTGTTAAGTTTTTGTTTAATTAAGTGTATGTGTGCATGATTTATGTTTATGTGTATTTTTAGTTTATTTTTGGTTATTTTTATGCATGTAAGGTGAAAGGACAGTAAAGGAAGGATGTATGGGGCTCATGAAGGTTCTAGAAGAGTCAAAGGAGCATGCAATAGAGCATTTAAGGCTAATTGGAACAAATTATGGAAAGAAAAGCTATGCACGACCATGTGCAAAAAGTACACGACTATGCGACCTGCTGGCAGCAAATCCAATTTTTAGTTTTAATTACTGATTGAGGGGGATATGATGGAGATTTCAGAAGGAAACAAATCAAGAGGCTGGAGGCTAGGGTTTTATGTGTGTAGCCTCCAGATATAAAACATAATTCCATTAAGTCATTTTTCTAAGTTTTACATTACATTTTCCTTTTATCAATTTTTCTTGGAGAGAACAAAGACTAGTGCTTGTTCATGTTGGTTTTAGAGATTGAGTATAAGGATTGAAGAACAACAAGCCTTCTATTTCAAAAGCGGGTTTCTTCTAAACATTTGTTATTGTTTGTCTTTATTTTGAATTAATAATGATGTTTATTTTCTTCTATTTTTCATCTTTGTCTCTTATCATTAACATGAGTGGCTAAGTTCTTTGTTAGGGTTCTTATTTCAATTCAACCATGTGAATATTGGAATTAAACCTAAGCCATTAATCTAAATCCTTTGGTTGTTATTGAACTTAATGTCTTCATTGGATTGGCCACCCTTTGTTTGATTCTAGACAATGAAACTTGACCGAGAGATAGGTTGCATTGGATACAAGCAATAACCTATTAGATGCTTTCTTAGTTGAGAGACATTAAAGCAATTAATATTGATTAAAAGGTTGGAATTTTAAACTGGCTTACTCAAACACTTAATAAGTGAGAGCTATAAATCTAAGATGTCAATCTACGTGGTTAATTGTAGGGTTGTCCGAGAGGCAATGCCCCTCACGATCGTGAGGAGCAGTTTGTCATTCGAAAATCCTATTTTAACTAGGATTACAATTCCTAATTATTTCTTCCTTTTTCTAAATGGTCTCTTACACAATTTTAGTATTCTTAGAACTTAAATTTACTCTTTATTAACCCTAATTCACCTCTATATAAACCCCTTTATACACCTCTTCATTCCTCACACCACAATTTGTATTCAAACTATTCTTTTTAGCAAAATATTCTCTCCTCTTCTCCTTTGTTTCGTAGTCTTAGACTATTTTCCCTTATCAACTCCATGGCTCCCAAGAAGAAGACTCAAGATGTCTCTTCATCATCAAGAAGAGCAACTAAGGAGCAACCTAAGAAGACTCATCGTATCTCATACTTTCAAGCTCAAATAAGGCAAAGGACTCAACAATTTATAAGAGAAAAATTATTCCTTCCAATTTAATGTCTCAATCCACCTTGGAAAATATGGGTTGCTATGAAGAAGTTAGGACTATGCTTGAAAGGGTAGGCTTTTATATTTTGCTTTTGATGCTCTTCCTACATATCCTTCTCTAGTCATTGAATTCCTATCTATTTTTTGCTTAAGGGTTTAATATGTTGATGAACACAATCCTCTTAATAGCATGAGGTTTAGGTGGGGTAGTAGGGATCGATTTTTGACCTCTCAACAATTTGATGACATCTTTGGATTTAGGTAAGGGGGTCTTGTTTTTCCTAACACAAATTGGTTGCCTAATAATTTTTGGTATCAACATGCTAAACCCAATGCTAGTGCCCTTGTTATGGGTCATACATAAGCTTATCTCTTTGCTTCTAAATCCCTTTGGTATGTGCATAGGTTTATTACCTACTCCTTCCATGATAGAGGTCTTAGTAATGAAGCTATCTCTTTTGACGATCTTTATCTCATTCATTGCTTTGTTGAAAATGTGGATGTAGAGTTGAGAAGATGGCTACAATGGCGTTTATGATTAGTAAGTGATAGTGTTAGTGGTGCCTTGTGTGTTGGAGGTATTATCACTAGAATTGCTAATCATTTTAGGATTACCTTGAATAATGTCCCTTCTTTACCTTCATCCTTTCCTGATGAGAACCTCTTAAGAAACTCTATACAATTCAAGCTAGTCAAAGATATATGGGTATGGAAGAATGAAGAGGGAGATGAAGATGATGAAGATTTAACTCAAGACTTGGAGGACATTGAGCAAATTAGAACTCATGGGCTTGAAAGTGTGCAAATTGAAGAAGAAATTCCTCAAGAGCAAGTTCCTACTCAAGCTTCACCTCAAAGTTAGAGGCAAAGAGGTCCATCTATCTCTCAAAGTGGTGATGATGAACCGGTATGGGTTGGTGGATTTTTTTATCCTCTTTCCATTGTTGAAACCAACTTCAACACTAGGTTTGATCAAGTGGACACTAGACTTGATTGTTTTGAGCATAGAATGGACCACATAGAGTATGGCATTCATCAATTGTATGCTCATCACAACATACAATGTACTTGGCCTCCTCCTCCATTCCAAGATCCTCAAGATGGACATGACTCATAGATTTCTCTTAGTTTTGGTCTATCTTATTTTTATTGTTTTAGTTCTTGGTCTTTTGTTTCCTTTTAGTTTCTTTTGCTTTTATTCTCTCCCTTTTCTTTTTGTCTTTGACAAAGGGGGAGAAGTATTTGTGTTTGTGTTAGTGATATGATAAGTGCTACATGATTTGCTTTGTGTTTAGTAGTACTTAAGTTTAATGTACTTTTTTTATGATGTGTTAAAGTAGTGCTACATGCATTGTTAGTGCTACATGTATTATAAGTGCTACTAGTTTTATTTAAATGATCATGTTATCATATTTTTGTTTAGAGCACATTTGAAATATTAGGCCTTGTCTCTATTTTTGCCCTTCATATTAATTACTCTGTGAATTTAATTTAGGAAATAATTTTTTGAAAAATTTATATTTCTTATTATGTCCAATGAGGGAGAAATAAAGAAATATATTAATTTTTCAATAAAGGAGAAAAATTTCTTGGTAATTATTTTCAATTGGTATCCTTTTCAAATTATCTCTTTTATACTCATTTTAATATTAATTTTTTTTCCTTTATCTTTCTTGTCCTTATTTATGCTCTAATTCATGATAAAATAATATTGAATTTATGCATATATTAAGGGAGAGAAAATTATTTTTACTTATTGCATTCATTTAATTTGAAAGGGGGAGCTATTTAAATTAACACATATATATTCATATTAATTATTATTGGCACTCACACACACTTTATTTATTTTTATCAAATTGGTTGTCAAAGCCAAAAAGGGGGAGATTGTTGACCATTTGCATGATCAAACTCCTAATTTTGACTTTGACAATCAATTTAAGTTGCTAATAATTTTATTCAATTGTGTAGGAACTTAATTATTTATCAAGAATATTCGTTCTGGTCCGAAAACATGAAATACTATCATAAAAGTGATTTTAGTGAAGTATATTATCCCAATCATATACTAAAAATATCTGGAGCATTTAGGAGTCAAAAGACACATTTTTGGATTTACAAGTGTGTAGACGGTGGGGTTTAGCGTGCATCCAAGTTTCTTGCAACCGCGACACTGTTTGAGCTCACAGCTCTAGAGAACACACTACCATTGTCACAAAGACATGGCGTGGAGATGCGGAGTCGCCACCCAGGGTAATAACCGGGACAAATCAATGAGTGGTGGTAACTCGATTCTCTAAACAAGTTGCACCACAACCAGGAATTCTGGATACGGAATACCAACTTCTCTAGTCTTGTGTTCATTTAGAATTATTTTATTAATCACTATTTTATCCTCTATTTACATGCAATTT
>CATIWK010419990.1:0-30050 GCA_949634005.1 Mallotus japonicus
TGTGCTCATCTTCCTTAATTCCCACACCATTCTCTGCCCATTGGGGCTCTTTCTTTTTCTCTTTTGCATGCTTCATTTCAACATATAAGTTCACTATCTTCCTCATTTTAACTAGTCTCTTTCTGCACCTTCCTCCTCTAGATCACCTTCACTGTCTTCTAAATTCTAATTATTACCTTCTTCTCTTCTGATCTGTTTCTGTTTTCTCAGGCACAAAACGGAATGCACCGTTGAATATACTTGAGATCCAGCAAGATTAGCGACTTTTTATTGTGTTCTCAAACCAAAAGCGTCATCGAGATCAAAAGCCCCCCCAAAAGTTTAAATGTCATTATTACACACCCAACTCGTTGGATAAAGCAAACAATAAAGGTGTCTTAAAGTGAGAGGAGGACCAGCGCGCCTCATTGCCTGAATCTTCATGCACGGCAAATTGTATTTGCTTAGTCTGGGGCCTGAAAGTTGTCTTTACGTCATTCTGTATTACCATAAGTTAAATGTCGCTAGTTGGTTTGCTTTTGCTTTGCAGAGGTTGCCTCTTGTTAGGAACAGCGATTCTTCTTATTAGCAAAAAGTAATATGACATAGTGTCAAAACTTTGGTAATAAGTAAAAATTATCCTACTGCGTTGTTTGTTCCCGTTTATTTTCTTGCTAATGGCCGTTGAGCATGTCAAGTGTGTCCGTATACCAATAGTTTTGCATTTTTGTGAAAATGACTTCTAAAACAGGCAACTAATGTAATCTAAAGGGTGCCTAAGGTACTGAGTTCTGAATTGAGTTGAATAATCATAACAATTGAACTCATTACTTTTGGAGAATAGAAAATTTTCGTTGCGTTGAAATAGTAGTTACAGGCTAATTACAAGAGAATTAAGTGTAATGCTAGTTTGAAAAGAAATATTTAGGAAATGTAGTCTGTGCTGATGATGTAGTTTGAATTCGAATATAAATTTGGACCACGAAAAGTTAGATATTTGGGTAGCTTTTAGCCAATAAACTTAGACAAAAAAATACCTAAAATCAGAAAAGGAGAGGAAAAAACAGTAGAAAAAGAAGTGGAGATAGATGAGGAGAGAAGGTGTTCCCTGGTTGTTAATATTATTATTTTTGAACAATTTCAATAGTTATTATGTTAATATGTTAACAATAACATTACATTTTATATTGTTTGGAGGATAGATTTTGAATCACAAATTATCAATTTGCTGAGCCCCTGGATAATTCATTATGCTTATGTTAACAAAAAAATCTCACAATTTTTTATTAAGTAATAACTAATATTATTCCAAAAGTATTTTAGTGTCAGAATTAAAATTTTACTATAGTTATAATTCTCTTCCTCAGTACTTAAAAAAAGAAAAAAAAAATGTATCAAAAGTTATGTTTCTTGTATAAGGTTTGAATTTCAATCAAAAAAGGTAGAAAGTATGATTAAAACTGGATTTTTTTTTTTTTTGGGTGTAGAAAGATGAATTTTGCAATCCACCAAGTGAGAAATAAACCATTTATAACAAACAATAACATTAAGTTTAGAATAATGACAACAAGGTTGGAGTATATTGTTTTAGATTTATATAGATTTTAAAGGCAAATTTTAGGTTTCACATTTTATGATAATATGATTAAAAATTAAAATACATTTGGCTTAACACATCAATAGTTCTTTGAATTTATTATTTTTTTATCACTTTGTTCCCTCCATTTACGAAGGAACTATTTCAACATATTAATTTGTTAAAAAATAAAATTATATCAATATTTTTAACACTATTTGAAATATTTAAATGTTTTTTTTGTAAATTAATATAAAACCATTTAAATATTTAAATTAGTTAACATAAATATTTTAAAATCATATTGTCTTAATAAATTTATATGTTAAAATGGTCAATTTATATAAATAAAGAGACAAAATGAAACAATATTCTAAATTTAAGGAGTCGCAATGTTTTAGGTCAAGTACATTTCAATACTCCATATAATTTTCTTGAATTAGACTCTTACTATGGTACATTTGTGCATATTTATACAAATAAAATTAAAAATTATTAGATTCATATTTATTTAATTACAACTATTAATTATCCGTTTATATCATATTTATAAAATATGTCAATAACTATAAATAAATAAGTATTAATTTAATGATTATAAATTTATTTATATAATGATAAAAATTCCTCATCAAAGTACGATATGGCATAAATCTAATACTATATAGCTAAGTGGAAAATATCAAACAAGTCATTAGTATCAGCCATTGGTGAATGTTCAAGCACATATATATATCATTTAATTTTAATTGGTATAATAGCATCAGTTCGCTTTGACCTTAAAATTAAGCATTAAAAATAATTGTTTCTTATTTTATTTCTTTTAGTATGGTCAATAAAACTCATTAAACGTTTTTTTTTACGTTGGCGAAAAAAAAAATTAAACGTTTTTTTACTAATTATTTTGTTCGGCTTTAAAAAATAAGTAGAATCGGCCTAAACACCTTTTGAATGTTTAAATGGGTCAGTGTGAGTCTGATCACAATCACACAGAAGATGGGTTGAAAAGCGATGGTTTTGTCACCAACTCGGGGTGATGATAGGGGCAAAAAACGGGTTCAAATCCCTTTTAACCTATTTGATTTGGATCAATTAGGAGGTTTGCTTCACCGAAAAGCTTTGATCATCGGGATCAGGAGATAAATAGACGCTGGGTCTGATAAGAGAGATAATTGTATTGAGTTTTTGATTGAAATGTTTTAGAATTACAAATACTAAGACCTAGACTTTTATAGGCCTTCAGAGCCCGACCACATATGAAAACAAAATCAATAGAAAACTTACCTAAATAAACTAAGGAAATAAATCAAATGAAAACTTTCCTAATTAGACTAAAGGAAACAAATCAAAATTAAAACATTCATAATCTAGAATTAGAAAACAAATCACAAATGAACATTTCCTAATTCTTCACAAGGCAATCCTCAATTAGGGGGACGGTCAGATTTGCCAAATAAACAGCTCTCCAGCCATAATTCATTCTTCAACTTCCAGGTGGGTTTCAATGAGTGAGCTGAGCTTGGCTCATGATTCTGGACATGTGCCTTGGGCCATTTGGACCAGTATAATACCAAAAATATTTGAACAGGTACAAACATATTTATCATTTAATTACATTTTTAGAAAATAATAAAATTTAAATTAAAGTCTTATTTTTATTAAAAATTTTAATATTTTTAAATAATCATATGAAAATGGTCAAATTATTTTTAACAACAATCTATTCAGTTTACAATGTAATTCTAAATTTATTACAATTTTAATAGATTTTCTATTTAAAAAATTATACATTATCTTTTTCAATATTTTTTAGTGTTAATATTTTTCTTTTCTCTTAAAATTAATTTATTAATTTGATGGAAAATTATAATCAAAGTTCATGGTTATACAATAAAAAATGAGTTGATCTAATTTTAATATTTTTCTCACTAAGTTCTTATTCAATATTTTTTATTTTTAATTAATAACTATATTATCAAATTTTAGATGAATAAATAGTAAAAATATGAATTAAATTAAATTTGTTAACATGTGTAGGCGGTGGGATTCAGCACGCGCCCAAGTTTTCAACGACCACGACACTGTGCGGACTTAGGACCCATTAGGAAATATAACAGGGGCTTGTAGCCCAAGTCGGAGATGGAGTCGCCACCCAGATGAGACCTGGAAAATCTTTTACAGCAACTGGATTTCATGGAGATTTCTCAGAAGTCGTCTTTTGAGAATGGATTCAGAAATTGGGTATGGGCTTTTGGAAGTCCACCCAACCTTGCGGTTGGCCTCCCTTTGTGTTTTCTATTTTATTATTCTTAATTATTTAATTATTTCCTTATTTACATGCAAAGTTATAATTTCCTCCACTTAGAAATAAAGAGTTAAGTAATAGCGAATTGTATATTAATGATAGACCAGTACAAGTATTTATACAGGTGAGAAGATATACAACATCACAATCAACTATAACAAACTAATAACAAGAAAGCATAGAGTCCTAAGGTGATTTTAATGACTCTAATAACTTTAATGCACCCCCCCCCCCTCCCCTCCCCCCTCTCCAATAAGTGGAAGGTTATTTGGACAGTAACTGAAGCTTATTAGAGATGGCAGCAAACAATGGACGTGGAAGAGGTTTAGTCATGACATCGGCCAATTGATCTTTAAAGGATATAGAGCCAATAGTGAGTTGCTTCCGAGCTACCTGCTCGTGGACGAAATGGAATTCCACCTCGACATGTCTTGTACGAGCATGGAAGGCAGCATTCAAAGAGACGAAGATAGCACCTAAGTTGTCGCACCAGATACGTGGAACAGAAGAAGAAGTGACACCAAGCTCATTTAATAATTTATTTAGCCAATCAACGAAGTTCAATAGCAATATTGGCTATGGCTTTAAACTCCAATTCCGATGATCGGGCAACAGCGGATTATTTTTTTGAGTTCCACGAAATGAGATTGTTGCCCAAATAAATGAGAGATCTACTGGTGAAGCATCTGTCATTAAGGGAACCGGCCCAATCCGCAACAGTGAAGGCAATGAGATTAGAGTGATCATATTTCAAAGATATAAACTAGATGAAAAAGTTCCTTTTAGGTACCAAAGAAGACACTTTAGAGCTTGGGATAATTGTGAGTCAGGGCATGCATAAACTGAGTTAATTTATTGACAGCAAATGTTAAGTCCGGCTTTGTGAAAGTTATATACTATAAGGAACCACATCATTGCTGAAACTTGGTGGCATCATCCTCAGAAAGAGCTGAAGAATCATTTTTGTGAAGGGGGCTGCCAACTACCATTAGAGTAAAAAGTGATTTACAAGTCAACATATTCATCATCTTGAGAAGACCATGGATGTATCATTGTTGTGACAGCAGAATACCACGAGTATGAGGAAGGACTTCAATGCTAAGAAAAAATGCAAATGCCCAAGATCCCGTAAAGAGAAGGCAGCAACTAGTTTAGCAATAACAGACTAAACAAACTCTATAGAATTTCCTGTAATAACAATATCGTCAATATATATAAGCAGATAACAAGTATTGGAACCTTGAGAATATATGAACAGTGAGGAATCGACATGGGACCCCTGAAAACCAATAAATAGCAGAAAAGTGTTGAGTTTCTAAAACCAGACACGTGGTGCTTGTTTTAAACCATACAAAGATTTTTGCAACTTACAAACATAGTTAGGAAATCGAGTGTCAACAAACCCTTGAGGTTGAGACATGTAGATAGTTTTATGTAGATCACCATGTAGAAAAGTATTGCTAACATTAAGTTGACGAAGAGGCTATCCATGAGAAACTTCGAGTGAAAGCACTGTGCAAATAATGGTGGGTTTAATAACTAGACTAAAGGTCTCATTGTAATCCAACCCTTATTCTTGTGTGTAACCCTTAACAACTAAGCCAGCCTTATAACGCTCAACACTTCCATCAGCATGCCGTTTGATTTTGTAAACCCATATGTTGACAACAATATTAATATGTAAAGGAGGTGGTACAAGCTTCTAAGTGTTGGTCCAATATAATGCCTTAAGTTCGGCGTTCATGGTGTCTTTCCACTATTGATATTAGATGGCTTGTTTGAATGTTTTTGGTTCAGTAGATAGTGGTTCAGAGAGGTGGGAAGAAGAGGTGCAGGTAATGTTGGCATAATGGCGAATATGAGCTAGAGTAGAAGGGCACAAATGCATGGGATGATAGCATTGGATATTTATTTCATAGAAGAGATAGGAGAAGGTTATTGGGTAACGTGATTTGAGGATAAGGGTAAATCAACGACAAGTTAAATACCATCTTGATTAAAAAGCGGGTTGATGAGGTTGTTCAGGGTAGCTAGAATTTGAATTTAAGATGGGACTATCAGGTGATGTTGTTAAAGATAGAGTGGATAAGGATGAGATAGAGTTTGAGGTGGATGGGGGAGAAATAGAAGAGTAAGATAGGAGACGTACTTAAACAAGACTCCTTAGAAGCAGTGAATTAGGAGATTGGCATCTGAATTTTCAACCACAGTATGTGTGAGGAGGGCGAATTAGGTGGAGAAGGTGGAGAGGAAATTTGACTGAAGGGAAAAAATTGCTCATTAAATTTTACATGTCTGGCCATATATATTTGACTAGTATCTTTATCTAGACACCGATATCCATGATAATGAGGTGAGTAACCTAGAAAAATACATTGTTTTATGCTGAATGAAAATTATTATTGATTATAGGGACGTAAAAGAGGGTAAACAACATGATGAAATTTTTTTAAAAAAAGAATAATAAGGCTTTTTTGTTGAACAAAATTTGGAATGGAATTTGATTGGAGAATGATTTTGTTGGCATTCGATTAATTAAAAAACAACAATTTCAAATGCATAATGCCAATATTTAAAAGGAGCACTGGAATTGCCTAACAAGGTGAGTCCAATATCTACAATATGATGTATCTTTCGCTCAGCGATACCATTCTGTTCATGGGTATGTGGACATGCTAAACAATGAAAAACACCTGTTTGTTTAAAATGTGTAAAAAGTGGTTGATACTCACCACCCCAATTTGAATTAAAGGCCTTAATAGAGCAATTGAATTATTTTTCAACCAGTGCTTGAAATTGATAAAAGGAACTTGAGGAACATCACTCTTATTCTTAATGGGAAAAAGCCAAGTAAACAATAAAAAATCATCAATAAAAATAATAAAATATTTTTCTCTATATAAAGAACAAATGGGAGCTGGTCCCCAAACACATGAATGAACTTATTCTAAAGGAGAAGAGCTATGATGATGAGTTGTAGATAAAGAACTACGATGTAACTTTCCTAAATTGCAAGCATGGAGATAAAGAACCTAACTTGCTAGAACAAGGTAATTAAAACTCAATAATGAGATGATGAACAACAGAGGCATTAGGATGGCCCAAGCATGCATGCCAAGTTTCCAAAGTAACAAGATAAGCAGCAATGTAGGGAGATTGATGATGAAGAAAAGGTTGCAATTCGTACAATCCCAATTCACTCATCCCTTGAAGTAGAATGTTCTTGGTCTGTTGATCCTTAACAAAACAATTTTTCTCTTTCCCTTCTTTTTTCTTTTATTCTTTTTTATTTTTATTTTCTCTTTATTTTTTCCTTTTCCTCTTTTTTTATAAATTTTTATTTTTTCTACTTCCCTTCTTTTTTTATTTTTATATTTTGCTCTTTTTTTCCTTTTCCTTTTTTTAGAAAATTATTTTTTATTAATTTTTCCCATTTTTTTTTAGTGAAGTATTAGCCAATATATTTTTTGGGATTTTATTTCATAAATTCCTCAAGTTATAAGAATACACAGAATGTGATGGCCGAAATACAAGTAACTCACATGCAACAAATTTTCTGTACATAATTCATTACTCAAGTTCTTAATGTGTAAAAGATGTAACATTCATTATGATTGAACCAACATGACTATTTCTAAAAAGCGATAATATAACTTTGGGTAAGGAAAATAAAGTCATAATTTCAATCTCTAATGATTATAAAATAGAATCAATTTTATCAATATATTAGAAGCACCAAAAATATAATCTTAACATTTTTAAGCTTTAAAGTAGTGTAATGTGTTTGTAAAATAAAAAATAATGC
This sequence comes from Mallotus japonicus, assembly GCA_949634005.1. Lineage (NCBI taxonomy): Eukaryota > Viridiplantae > Streptophyta > Magnoliopsida > Malpighiales > Euphorbiaceae > Mallotus > Mallotus japonicus. Next base: position 7,666 of record CATIWK010419990.1, read on the forward strand.
CTTATAACTTCAAATTGAAGAACCAATCGGAAACACATATTCATGTAAAAAAAGTAACTTATCAAATACTAAAAATTAAGAGAGTTATGTTTAAATCACTTTAAAAATTTTAAAAATAAAATTGTCACTCTATTTTCTTTTGTATCAAATACCTTTAATTCTCTATGTATTTTTTTTTATCAATTTAGAATACTTTATGTTTATTTTACTTTTTTGATACAATAATTATATATATATTTGTCAATTTGGGATACTGTCCATGTATTTATAATGAAAATATAGCAGTTATGGGAATTGGGTTAGTTTTGATTTTCTTCAAACAGATCATAATCTAATTTAATAGTGTATCAGTTAATAAAAGATGAAGATGGGTGTAGCTTAGATGGTAGAGCACTTGTTTAGTATGCGAGAGGTACAACAATTGATACCCCATATCTCCATTCTATTATTAGGTAGCATGTATTTAATTTTGTTGCTTTTTGGTTTACTTTTAGTTTCTGATCTTGTTTTAAATATGCAAGGAGAGGTAGAGGTGCTTTTGGTGCTTCTAGTTCTGGTTTAGGAGATATTGCTGGTTGTAAAAAGGTGCTTAAGATAAAGAAAGTGAGTGTAAAGTTACTAAAGGTAGAGGGATGGTGAGAAGAAGGAAGCTTATGATTTAGAGTTTGTTGAAACTATAGGTGGTGGTGATGACTTAAAGGATTTTGTTGGGGTATGTCATGTTTTATTATTTTTGTATCTTTTTTGGCTTCTTTTAGTTTCTGATACTTTGTTTTGTGTTTTTGCTTTAAGGATGATACAAAATTGTCTTAGAATATTGGTTCTAATTTCAATATTAAAGATAGTTCTATTAAAGATGGTGTTGATGTGTTGACGGATTCTAGTTTGGTGTTTTTTTTTTCTGTTTTATTAATTTAGTATCTTTTTTGTTTCATTTTGGTTTCTAATTTTACTCTTGATTTTTTTTTTTGGGTGAAGAGATTATACTTGATGATGTTGATTATCTTTTTATTGTTATTGATTCTGCTATAAAATCTACTTGTGGTTTGAGTGGAGATGTATGTTTTTTATATGTTTTGTTTATTTGTAATTTTTTTATTGAATGGGGTATTGAAAATATTGATTATGTTTCTATTCCTACTCATTCTAGTGGTCTTGGTTGACAGAATGTGAAGGGTATTGATGTGGTATATATTGTTGTTAGTTTTTTGTAATTTATTTTTTGTTGCGTTTTGGTTTCTGATTTAATTTTGTATTTGCAGTATGCTAAAGATGATTTTATCAATCTTCCTTCACAAAAAAAAATGGAGCAAAGACCTGCTGATATCTTAATGGAGCAAAGACCTGCCGATATCTTACTTTGATTTATTATTTTGATTTAAAAAGACCAAAAATAAACCAAATATTCCATAGTTGAAGGAGATTTATTATTTTGATTTTCTTTGAGTCTGTTTTTAGTTTCTGATTCATTTTTTGGTATCCTTTTGGTTTATTTTTTGTTTCCAATTAATTTTTTGTATCCTTTTGGTTTTCGATACAATAATTTTGCATATGTTTTTAGCATATCCGATTTAAAATTTATACCTAACATCCTTTACTATTAACATTTTGTGCATCTTACATGCAAATGAAGCAAATCATGGTGTATTTATGCAATCTTTATTTTATGTCAAAATATTCCATTGTTGAAGGAGAGTTATTATTTTGATTTTCTTTGAATCTGTTTTTGTTGATGACACATTATAAGATGTTAATGTGTAACAATTTTGTATCCTTTTGGTTTATTTTTAGTTTCTGATTCATTTTTTCTATTTCAGTTTTTTTTTGTTTTGAAGAATGTATATGAGATTTTTGGTTATGTTCTGCAATATTATGTATTTATTACAAAACATTCATTACTAATTTACTCAAAATCTTTACCTATAAATTGTAATTAATAGAAATAGAAAAGTCATTACTAATTTAATTTATTCAATGATAAAATATTCATTATGTGATACAAAATGTTAAGAATTTAAATTTCAAATTTTACAAATTTTTTGTTTTAATAATAATAATATGGATATTGTTATGACAAAGATTAAAAAAATCGTCGCTAAAAGAAACTTCAGTGTTTTACAAGTTTTGAGCATAATATAAGAACCTCAAATACCAGCAGTACAGTAAACAAGAGCTAAGATCATGCCACCAAATGCCCAAGTGATCCCTTGAATAACAACAGTACCACATTTTGTAGGTGATTTAATGACACTCATAACAGTCAAAAGAGAGAAGTACAAGAGCAAGCAAGTGGCTATAAACTCAGTAATTCGAGCTCTGTAAAATGACCATGAAGTTAGCTCGCCTGTATAGTCCTTACCATCTTGGCTTTGAGCAGTCGTGCTAATAGGCTGTGTTTCCCTGTACTCTCAAGACCTTTATCAAATCAATTATTGACTGATACTTGCAATGCTTAGATTTCTTCTATTTTTCTTTAGTTTTTCATCAACCAAACATATACAAAACATCCAAAAAAATGAATAAATATTGTGGAGATAGAGCAACTTTTTGGTTGTGATTAAAAAGAAAAAATTCAAAGAAATTCAAAGAAAAATTCACAGACAACCACAACTCATGCTTAGCCTAAACCTCTACACTAAGGCAAACACCAAGAAGCTCAAAAATGAAAACTTTTTGGTTTATTTTTTCATCTTCCAATGAACTTGACACATATGTCATTGAATTATATCATAGTTGATCATACCCTTCTATGAACCGTACGAGCACGTCCTCTGTCACCTCTTATTGCGCTTAAATAGAAAGTAAATTGAAAGGATTCCAAATTGAAATAAGAAATCAATGAAGGTTTGTTTTTAAAGAAATCAAGGTTTGTATATTGTTTATTTCATACATTATCTTGAATATGAATTAATTGATAAAAAATTTGAAGAAAATGAAGATCTGGGTAGGTTTAAGAATAGATACGGGTTTAATACTTTTTGAATGGATTGATTTAAGAAGAGATCTTGGTTTGCATGCATTCAATGATTGTATAAAATGACGAATATGAATGAGAATGTTTACCTTTGATTTTTGATTGTTGTTGAATTTTTTCTTCTTTTCTTGGTTGTTGAAATCTTCTTTTTGATTCTATTTTTTTTTAAATCATGGTGATGTTTTTTTTTTTTGTTCTAATTTGAACAAGAGATTGATAATGGTGGTTGATGTGAGGGAGACAGAGTTGAGCTTGGTTTTACAAGAAATCAATGAAGGTTTGTTTTTTAATAAATCAATGATTTTTTTATTGGATTTTTGAAGGATGATTTTTGCATTTTTTGGAGAAGAGAATGGATTCGTTTTTGAAGAAATCAATTTTTTGGGTAGAACGATTGTAGGTGAGGGGCGTGTTTTGAGCTAAAAGATAGGGATTGGAGATGAGGTAGAAGCACGAGGAAGTGTTTTGAGCTGAGGGAGAAGGACGGGGCATTCGAGTAATTAAAATTGGCCAAGGTGGTATGCGTGTAATTTTAGAAAATTTGGGATATTTTTATTGTGTAGCTTCTGTTTTAAGGCATTTATGAAAAAAATCTTTTTTCTTTTTCCCTTTATTATTATTATGTTTTTGGGTGAAAGATCCATTTTAAATAAATTGGATTTGAACCTTTTTTTGGACCACTACGTTAGTGGCTTGTCATTCAGACTTTTCATCATTAAACTTTTTCTGGTTTTAAATCGATCAAAATCAGGTGTCAACCATGTATTTGTCATTTTAAATCAATAACAGAAATTAATGTGGAAAAGGCTTTAAGTATGACTACATATATAGGGGCAATTGCAAAAAATGAAGTTGAAGTAAGTTATTTTGCTAGATTTGTCCCTACACTGAAATGAGAGAGCCTAAATCTTCAATATAAAATTAATAAAACCAATATCAAGATGACATACTTTCAATTTTAAGTTCCAAATTGTAACTAAGATCATAACATGTTTCCACGAGAAAGAATATGCTCTCATTGTTTAAATATAAACTTTTATAAATATTGATTGTTATCTCAAATTTAGTTTGATGGCTTTTCAATTATTTTTTTTTCTTTCGATCCATGGAGGGTTTAATTTCTATCTTTTTAGGGTTGAAATATTTGTCTACTCTTTGGAGGTTTTTTTTTGTTTTTTGTTTTTTTTTAACAACACAGAAGTTATCATTATTCATTAAACAAGAAATAATAATAAGAGATTTCAAAAATATATCAATACAAACATCAAACCTAACAAACCAAAAATAGTATTAAAGAATATTTGACTAATTAAATATTATTTTTATCACAATAATTTTTTTCATATATTATATTATGATTGCAATTAAAGATTAATAACCAAAAATTAGTTAAGTTAATTTTAATTTCTAGTTGGAATATTAAAATATTAAATACATTTAACATCCACCTATTCTGCATGAAGGAAAACTCTTCGTCATTTATTTATTTTCTTTATTTTTTTTACTTATTGATAATCAATTTTCAATATAATTAAATCAATAAACTTGTAACAATATAATTAGGAGATTATCTACTTATTTCTTATTCAGTATTGGGTGGAGAATTTTGCACCACCACTTTTATTTTTGCACTTCATCATTAGATGACACAAATATCCTTTAGTGTCTACTTATAAATTTATTTAAGTTTTTCTATATTTTAACTATCTAAATAAATTACAACCTTTATAAAAAAAAATAAATTATTTTTAATTTTTACTATTTATAAATATTTTCAAAATAAAATTTATTTTAATGAACTTAAGTTTTATAATTTTTCTAAAAAACATTATGTAAACATTGTTTTAATGGAATAAGAACTATATATGTATATTTTATTTTTTACTATTACATCCTAGAAAATATTTTTTACACATACTCATATCATTTTAAATTTTTTTTACGAGGCATTAGACACATAAATACAATTTGATTGTAAATATATTAATTAATGTCTATATTATTCATATTATATTATTTTATTTTAATGAGTATTCTTCTACACTACTAACATAATAAAAACATATAAAAATATGACAACTAAAATCTATAATAATTATTATAATATTACATATTTTGAGAAAATAATGGGAGATATGAAAACTTTAATCAACTAATTAGCTTAAATCATATTTTAATTTTTATTTAGAAATAAAAATAAGAATTTAAAATCAATTATAAAAATACTTAAAGTTTAAAATTTTTCAAATAATTTGTTTTTGCCACTTAAAAATAAAAATAAATTATTCTAGACACAAATTATACTGAAATGCTTTTCTTACCTCTTAGTAGATAAATAGATTCCCTCTAATTGAGTGAAGAAAATGTGCAAGTCAACAACATTCATAGGCATGCACAAACAAGAAAAAGTGTTGGACAAGTTGATACCATTTTTTTGGTTCTTGAATCTTTGGTCAATGTTATATTACAAAATTCATAACAAACATTTGGGACTAAAAAGTAAATATTACAGATACAGAGACATGCCATTGTTCCTACCCAAGAAACTTCAATCTCTAACCTTACTCCTACCAGACATAAATTCATACGAAGGATTTCAATTTCCACTCATTACACATTTTTTTCCTCTTTTTCTTCCAGGGAATTTACCAGTTCCAAAATCCTGTTACTCTTGAAAAAAAAAACACAATTCCAGGGGATTTACCAGTTAGTATTGGATTTCGTTGCTTTTTAAAACTCTACGCTATATGTGTATTATAGTCATTGATCCCTAGTGAGAATTTTATTAGAAATATAATTAATATCAAAAGGAACCTGAAGTATAAGTTACCAATCAATTAGTTTAAATTAAATGATTTTTTTATTCACTAAGAGGTTGTATATATTAATTGCTATCGATAGCTAAGACTAATTCAATGATTTTTGGTTCTATATGTATATATACAAACATGTGAACAGTAAAAGAACTCTAAATTATAAAGCGTGATGGATAAGTTAAAATGATAAATTTATAATTTGAATGATTTTTAATAGCAATCAACCTTGTTGCAATTTAAACAATATCTTATCAAGAGTAATTAATTGGACAGACAAAGTAAATAAATAATAAATTAATAAAAAGACTAATAGAGTAATCTCCTTTTTTAATAAATAGAATTTAAATATTATACAAATTCTTTAATAAATAAAATTTAAATTCTAATTAACTTAAAAATTTATCTTTTAATAAATAGAATTCAATATATATACAAATTCTTAAATAAATAAAATTTAAACCTAACATATATAATTTACTTGAATTTATCTATATTTATAATAGAATAGAATGCACAAAAATATAAATTAGACTAACAAAACAAATTATTTACATTTAACTTTTGGTTTTTGGCTTTTCTTTGTGAGTTAGACCTCATGCTCATGCTCATTCATCCCGTGAAACATGTGTAGTGGGAATAACATCTGAATTAGTTGTTCTGATATCTTGGTTTTATTGAGTTAATCTGTTTTGATGGGTGAGTTTGATTTTCTCTTTTTGCATTTTATAATATGATTGAAAAAACTATTTAATCATTTTATCATGTTAGAAACAAATTAGGCATCGGTATTGATAAAATGTTTTATTTTATTGTCAAACTTTAATAATTTTTACACGTAAAAGGTTTCTGTAAGATTTCCCATCTGATATAAAAATCTGTTTTAGTGCTATATTTTGATCTCATTAAGCTCAGTGATAGCCGATAACAAGAAATGGTTGATGTTGTTGATTGTATCTTCATCCTACTTTTAAGAGTAGACAGTAGACAGGGGATCACTATTGTACTGTTGCCGATACATCATACATCTCCCTTGAAGTGATCCTCAATTAATGGTTGCTTTAGTTCTGTTTCTGTCTTGAATCACTTATTTGGAATAAATTATGTGTAGGAATAAAATGAATTGAATTCCTACACAATCATAACATTTTTAATATGATATTATTTCTTTTGAGGATTGAGTAACCAACAAAATAAATAACTTGTTTAAGTTAATTCTCATTCATTTAACTTTTGGTTTTTGGCTTTTCTTTGTGAGTTGGACTTCATGCTTATGCTCATGCATGAAAAGTTAAGTTCCTTATAGAAAGGTAAAACCCATCGTGAACCCCCTAAACTTATCAGCTTTTTAGCTTTAGGCTCCTAGAATTTCGTTTTATATGTTTAGGCCCTTAAATTTAATGAATTTGAAGTTTTAAACTCTCATGTCAATTTGTTAATACAGATTATTTTTTTTTGGTCCCTGAATTTTTATATTTTTAACGGTTATACAATTTTTTGTTTTTTAACACTTATATCACTCTAAAATTTTTTCACCAGTAAAAAATAAATTTACTTATTTTAATTTCTAATATTTTAAATAATTCTAAATTTTAAAAATAAACAAACAAGTTAATGCTAAGATAAAAAATTATTATAATACTACTATTTTTCACAATATTTTAAATTATTGTGAATAAATTTTTATAATATAATTTTTTTTTCATGTACAGAAAAACATGATAAAAAAATGAAGGTTAAGATAACAGTTATAAAAAGTTTGAGTCGGTTGGAAAATCTATCACCGTTTTTTGGCGATGTACATATATGCATTGGTATCCACTATTTATAAAAAGTTATATTATAAAAAATTATTCACAATAATTTAATTAAAATTTTGTACAAAAAATTAAAAATATATAATTTAAATTTTGAAGAATTATAAAATATTTTTTTATCATAATCTTTTTTAATTATGGTGTTCTTTTTCATCATAATATTTTATTTTGAAAAATGGTAGTTTTATTATAATTTTTTTATCTTAAAATTAACTTGTTTATTTATTTTTAAAATTTAAAATTATTTAAAAATGTATATAAATTTATTTTTTTAATATAAAATATTAGAAATTAAAATAAGTAAATTTATTTTTTATGGTGAAAATTTTTTAAAAGTGATACAAGTGTTGAAAGGTAAAAAATGGTATGAATGTTAGAAATATAAAATTTCAGGGACCAAAAGAAAATAATTTTTGTTAAAAAATTAATTGAAAGATTTAAAACTTCAAATTCGTGAAGTTTAAGGGTCTAAATATATAAAATGAAACTTTAGGGGATCTAAACTAAAAAAACGATAAGTTTAGGGTCTTAGAATGGGTTTTGCCTCATTGAAATTGTATTAACAAAATTTGTGTATGGTGGGTAGATGGATTGCATGAAGGAAAACTCTTTGTTCTACTCATTTGTTTTTTTTTTTTACTTATTAATCATCAATTTTTAATGTACTTTTTTTTTTTTGAAAAGCAATTTTTAATATAGTTAAATTAATAAAATTGTAATAAAATTAAGAGATTATCTAATTATCTCTGATTCAGCATTAGATGGAGATTTTTGCACTCCATCACTTTATGTTTGCACTTCATCATTAGTGTTTTTACCCTTATTTGGTTCATTTTCACAAAAGACTAATTTCATTTCCAAATAAAATTTATTTCCTAATGAAACCAAATATAATTCATTAATAAGAGTTGATTTAGTTTTAAATAATTTCACAAAATTAAAATGTTAAAATTTGAAATAAATTTTACAAAATTTTCATTTAAATCAAACATATATATTTAGATTTACAAATAAATTTTATAAAATTTTATGAAATTCATTTGAACCAAATAAACCTTTAAAGTGTGGATGATACAAATATTCTTTGGTGTCTACCTATAAATTTACTTAAGTTTTTCTACATTTTAACTATCTAAATAATTGTTAAAAAAAAACTATCTAAATAAATTACAACCTTTAAAAAAATTAATTATTTTTAATTTTTACTATTTATAAATACTTTCAAAATAAAAATTATTTTAATGAACTTAATTTTTACAATTTTTTCTAAAATTATGTAAATATTTTTTAATGGAATAATATTAAGAATTTAAAATAATTATAAAAATAATTTAAAATTTAAAATTTAAAATTTTTCAAATAATTTATTTTTGCCACTTAAAAATGAAAATAAATTATTTCACACACAAATATTAATTTTAATTTTTAAATAAAAATTAAAAAGTACTTATTAAGAATTTATGCCATTTTGTGAATTTTGAAAGATTAAAATAATTAATTTGCATAAATGTAATTTAATTATTTGGGAGGTAATAAATAGATTGATTTAAAAGTTGAATTAATAAAAATTAAATATTTATATTGAAAAATTTATATCATTTAAATTTTAAAAATATTAATAGTTGTATCATTTACAAATTAAAATATGAATGACGGAGTGGAGAAATAAAATTATGAAATGCAAAAATCTTCACCCCTCAGTTTTTAGTAAACCCAAAGATAAAACACAAGAAAAGAATCTCACACTCTTAATCTTAAAGCTCACACTCCAAAACGTTTGTTAGCAGCAAAAAATGATGCCAAGGACGAGCTGCCAACGACTTGTAGCAGCAGCTGCTACTGCTTCACCTCTTACCAATTACAATATGGGTATGCTTTATTCCATCTCTTCTCTTCATACAACACCTGCAGATAAATCAAAATTCGATGATGCCTTAGCTTCTTTTAACCGCTTGCTTCACAGGAATCCTTTTAACCGCATGCTTCACAGGAATCCTTTGCCTTCTCCATTTGAATTCAATAAATTATTATCTTCACTTGTTAGGATGAGACAGTTTGGGACTGTGATCTCTTTGTGCGAACGGATGGAACTTGTTGGAGTTTCACCTGATGCTTGTACTGTTGGTATTTTGATTAATTGTTTCTGCAATTTAAATCGTGTGGATTTTGGATTTTCTGCTCTTGGGAAAATCTTAAAACTTGGTTTTGATTTTGACGTTATAGTGTTTACTACCTTAATTAATGGGCTTTGTAGACAGAGTAGAATTGCTCAAGCAGTGGATTTGTTTGATCACATGGTTGCCCTTGGGTATCATCCTGATATTTATACATATAGTGTGATTATAAATGGTCTGTGTAAAACTGGAAAAACCCATGTAGCCGCTGGTTTGTTGAAGAAAATGGCTGAGAGAGGCTGTCACCCTGATGTGGTAGCATACAGCACCATCATTGATGCCTTTTGCAAGGATGGATTCCTTTCCGAGGCATTAGACGTCTTCTTCGAAATGAAGACACAAGGCATATTGCCTGATGTTGTCACTTATACCTCTTTAATTCATGGTTGTTGCAATTCTGGCCTATTGAAGAAAGCTTTAGCTCTACTTGATGAAATGCTGAATGTTAACATCGCACCAAATATAGTTACTTTCAGCATATTGGTTGATGGTTTTTGTAAGGAAGGAATGGTTTCAGACGCTCAAGGTATAGTCGAATTAATGGTCCAAAAAGGAATAGAGCCTAATGTTGTTACCTATAATTCATTAATAGATGGATATTGTTTGCAAAACGATATAAATCAAGCTGAAAAGGTATTTGGTCTTATGAAAAGCAAACGGTGCACGCCTGATATTTACACTTACAACATATTGATTAATTGGTTTTGTAAGAACAAAAAGGTAGACCAGGCAAGGCATCTTTTTCATGAAATGTGTCTTAAAGGTTTAGTGCCTAATGTTGTCTCTTATACCTCTCTGATACACGGCTTATGCCTAGCTGGGAGCCCTTTAGCTGCACATGAAGTCTTCAAGAAAATGTGTGCTAGTGGTATTCGTCCTGATTTATTAACTTTCTCAACATTGCTAGATGGTTTCTGTAAACATGGGCATCTTGATGTTGCATTGACCCTATTCCATGAAATTCAAAAGAGTATGTTGAAGCCTGACATTGTTGTCTACAATGTCCTAATTAATGGCATGTGCAACACTGGGAAGCTAAATGATGCAATGCAGCTGTTTTTGAAACTTCCCGATAAAGGATTGCAGCCTGATATTTATACATATAATACACTAGTCAATGCACTTGGCAGAAAAGGACTACTGGATGGTGCATATGATGTCTTCAGAAAAATGGAGGAGGAGGGCTGCGTGCCAAATAGTTGCTCTTATAATGTGATCATCCAGGGATTTCTCCAGCACAAGAATCTGTCAAGGGCAAAAGAGCTTATTAGTGAAATGCGTGGTAAGGGGTTCAGTGCAAATACTACCACACTTCAATTGGTAATTGATTTATGGTCCGATGATGATCTTGCTGTGAAAAAGCTACTAGATCTATCTGAAGATCATCGAGGTGCAGTAAAGGTGAAGTGAGTTTTTCATATGAAATGCTTCTGAAGATTGAAGGCTTTCGTAAGAGTTCAAACTTCAAGGTGAAGTAATCTCATTTTCCAATTGCTTTTGATTTATTGAGCTCCTCAAGTTTCTAATAACACTGTCTGGTTTGCGAACTGGCCTGTGTAGTCAGGTTCTAATAACACTCTGCACATCTTCCTTAGTTCCCATACCATTCTCTGCCCATTGGCTCCTTCTTTTTCTCCCTTGCATGCTCCATTTCAACATATAAGTTCATTATCTTCCTCATTTTAACTAGTCTCTTTCTGCACCTTCCTCCTCTAGATCACCTTCACTGTCTTCTAAATTCTAATCATTACCTTCTTCTCTTCTGATCTGTTTCTGTTTTCTCAAGCACAAATCGGAATGCACAGATGAATATACTTGAGATCCAGCAAGATTAAGCGTCATCAAGATCAAAAGCCCTCCAAAAGTTTATGGTCATTATTCGACACCCAACTTGATGGATAAAGCAAACAATAAAAGTGTCTTAAAGCGAGAGGAGGACCAGGGCCTCATTGCCTGAATTTTCATGCATGGCAAATTGTATTTTGCTTAGTCTGAGTCCTGAAAGTTGTCTCTACTTCATTCTGTATTTCCATAAGTTAAATTTATCCTACTGCATTGTTTTTCCCCCTTTATTTTCTTGTTCTTTTAATCATCTTCATGCATGGCAAACTGAAGTTTGAGCGTGTCAAGTGTGTCCATGTAGCAATAGTTATGCATTTTTGTGAAAATGACTTCTAAAACAGGCAACTAATGTAATCTAAAGGGTGCTTAAAGTCTACTGAGTTCTTAATTGAGTTGAATAATGATAACAATTGAACTCATTACTTTTGGAGAATAGAAAATTTTCATTGCATTTAAATAGTAGTTACAGGCTAATGACAAGAGAATTAAGTGTTAATGCTAGTTTGAAAAGAAATTTTTAGGAAAAATTGCCTGTAGTCTGTGCTGATGATGTTTGTTGATTTTCCATCAGAATGGTGCTTATCTGCTCTCAGATTTTGTTATCTCAAATTTAGTTTGATGGCTTTTCAATTAATTTTTTTTTCTTTTGATTTATGGAGGATTTTCTACCCTTTCTAGGTGTTGAAATGTTTATCTAATTTTCGGAGTTTTATAATTTTTTTAATAGCAGATGATGAAGATATCATTAAACAAGAAACAGTAATCAAAGATTACAAAGATATATCAGTACAAAAATCAAACATGACAAACTAAAAATAGTATCAAAGACTATCTGAATAGAGAGTCCAAAAAACTATAACAATTACCCACAATAACTTGACACAGATGATGATGATATTCATGAACTTTAACATGTGATTAGGCTTCATGTGAAAAAGGGCTGTACGTACTTTGACTTCTAACTCTTTTTTTTTTTTTTGGGAACTTTTTGACTCCTAACTCTAAGCAGGGAGAAACATTAAAAATCAAGTAACACATCAAACTTGGATCAAAAAGCAATGTTAAATGAAGGAGACGAAAAAAACAGTAGAAGAGATGTGGAGGCAGACGAGGAGAGAAGGTGTTCCCTGGTTATTATTATCATTTTTGAACAATTTCAATAGTTATTATGTTAGTATGTTAATAATAACATTACATTTTATATTGTTTTGAGGATAGATTTTGTATCATAAATTATCAATTTGTTGAGCCCCTTTATTTTCTTGTTCTTTTTCTCTCATGCAACTTTTGCATCATTCAAGAGATCCATGTCTGCTAAATGTTTTATAATTCAGAAGCTAATTCATGTTTCTGAATTTCATTGATTTTGGGAAGCTTCAAACTACAGTAAGCTCGTTTAAAGCAAAACACAAACAGCCACAAAAAGACGTTCACAAAAATAGTCAAACATTCTTTTCACCCCAAACAAATCGAATTTTTATATTCTTCAATTTTAGTTCCGTCAACACTTCAGTCTTATATTGTCAAAAAAAAAAAAAAACATTTTAGTCTTTCCATTAATTTTTTTATTTGTATCTTAATGAATAAGACATTATACTCCCTCTATTTTATAAAAACTAAACATTTTACCCCTACATTTTATAAAAACTAACACTTTATTTCTTTTTAATTTAATAAAATAAAATAATTGTTGTTTTTTTTAATTTTTTAACTATTTCAAAGTTAAAATCACAATTTTTACTAAATTTTCAACAGTTACACTTGTCCTTATCAATATTTCAAAATTAAAAAAATCAAATTATAAGTTTAATAAATTCATTAATTTTTATCAATTTTATTTTATATTTATTTTTTATGTTTGATTTTATTAATTTACCTTCGTCTAAAGTAATTCATTTTATATATTACTTTAATATTTTTGATAATATATTGTTTTACTTTTATATAATACTAATTTTAAAGGGAACAAAAATTAATGAAACTAAGTAAAAGAATGAATATAAAATAAATTTATGAATTTATTAAAATTACAATTTGACTTTTAAATTAGTGTATATTTTGTACAATTCAAAAAAATATATTAATGGAGAGACGTGTATATATTTAAAATTTAGTTAGTACTGAAATTTTAAATTTTAAATAGTTAAAAAATAAAAGATTAAATTATTTTAATTTATTAAAGTTTAGAAATTAAATTGTTTTATTTTTATAAATTGGGTGAGTCAAATATATTTTGATATAAAAAACTTAACAGAAAAGCTATTTAAATGTAGACGGAATTCAAATAAGAGAGAGTAGGTAAATGTAATTTCCACTCATTTTATTACTGTATTGTGTAGTGCCTAAAGACAATGGTGGTAGTGTCGTTATCTTCTTCCAACTTCTCTTAACTGACAAGAAAATCCTGAAACAAAAGTCCACTTTCTCTCCAAATTTTTTTTGCGCACAGCAGAAGAAACAGATACCCACAAAACTAAACATGGGCGGAGATGGAACTCCTCGTACTCCTCTTTTTTGTTATATATGCTCTTGTGTTGTGTTGTGTCTGTGTCACAGTTGGCTAATGCTGTTGTGTATTTATAAAACAGTTTTTGTCTTTTTCCATTCTTAATGCAGATCAAGATGAAGATTATTCCTCCGTAGACCAAGATGTTGTTCAACCATCATCATCATCCTTCAAGTACCCCTCTGTCAATCTCAGGTTTTTCTTTAAATTTTTTTCTGTAGAAAAAAAAAAAAAGCAGAAAATTTTGATTACCCATGTGTTTAATTCTGTTGTTATTAATTTTATTGTTGGTGAGGCTGTGTATGTTTTGGGTTTTATTGAATCTGCTTATGGTTTTTAACCCATAAGGAGTAACTTAAGCGGTAAAACGGTGACTGGAGAGTATGACTTGACTTTTGGAGGAATTGAGAATTTGGGTTGTGGAATTTCAACTTCTTCTTTGGAATTTGAAGCTGATCAGAGGAAGAGATGCAAAGCTTTTGAGCAAGTATTGCAGAGTTATGACGAGCTGCGGAGTAGAGCTCACAACTTGAATGAGGCTAAGAGCAAAATCTTGAGGTATTTATGTAATGATTCTTAGCTATTAAAATGAAATTAGAATGTTTGATTTTCTTCATAGAAGTGGATCAGCCTAAGTATGAGAAATGATTTTAACCATGCTTCTATCCAGCCTTTTCTCTTCTAACCTTATACTCAGGCATAGTTTAATCCAAAGGTGTTGAAAAGTTTCTGTTTATTTGCAAATATTATTCATGTTCTAAACCATGCATTAATCTTGTTGAAAATTATATTTGCATTTGTGCTATATCCGGTGGTTATTGCATTTAGCATTCTGGAAAGCGTTGGATGATATTGTCATTTGTGGCTAAATTTTCAAATGTGATGAAATTAAATGGCATAGTCATTTTGAGACAAACGGCTACCGTTCTTATGTTGTGCTTGTGGAGTGTGGCTAACTTAGCATATGACATCCTGTGTACAAGGGTGCCTTTATAGTTAGGCTACTGCTTTGATTTTAAGGGCTTACTCTCTGCTGTACTTGAGCTTTTTCAAGGATCATAATTCCTGATTCTTGCATTAATTTCCATGAAAGCACATAAGTTATTGATATTATTTATTGATTTATGACATTGCTTTGGCTCAATCAGTCTGTTAATATCTATAATTTTCATTGTCATAACTGTTATTTTGAAATGGTGACAGCATGAAATTGAATACTCCAATTACATATTATATATTTCTGCTGCCTGGATTTGGAAATTCAATCAATGATTTCAGTTAATTTTTTGATAATTTTGCAGCTATACACCTGGGGGATGGATGGAAAAGGATGGTGGCACGCAATTGAGTGACTATAATGTCCCAAAAACTACTACGCTCTTACTGGTTGGTCCCAGAGGGTCTGGAAAAAGCAGCCTAGTTAATAGAATATCAAAGGTGTTTGAAGATGACAAGTTCACACCTGAAAGAGCACAAGTATCATGTGTGTACCACTTTGATTGCTCCTCTGTATTTAAAAGTTTTCCGTTCTTACAGCTGACTTTTAGTGCAGATAATTCTTCTGCTGCAGAAGGAACCTACTTTCTTCAGGAGTATATGATCCCCAGAGGCTCAACTTCTTTCTGTCTTTGTGATACCCGAAGTTTGTCGGATGACTACTATGACAACATTAAAATGCTAAAAGATTGGATGACAAAAGGCGTTCGACATGGGGAGCTCATTGTCAGGTTTGACCTTCCAACCACACAGGGTCTTCTCACCTGGTTGTCAAGCTTCCTTCTAAAATAATAACTTTACCACTATGATTTGCTTACCAGGCCATGTGATAGTTCAAGTTTAAAGAAAAGAATGAAGTGTAAATCACGTGAGAATGGTGGTCAATCCAAAGAGACCAGGATGGTTAACTTTGTAATATTTGTTGTTAGTGGGCTTGCAGTTCTGAAATCCTTGGACAGTGAAGTTGAAGAAGAAAATGAATACACCCAGATAATTGCCAAAACTTTTAATTGTCCATACTTGTCATTCAAAGGTACAAGGAAACTATTTATTCTTCTCTTAGGCTCTATCAATTTCATGAAAAAGATTTTCTGCATTTTCTGGTGTCTGCAGTATTTAAGAAAATTGATTGATAGAAAATCTTTTTCCCGCAAAATGTGAACCAAGTCAACTCATGAAAAAGGGAAGAAACTTACGAGGGAACCACATAGGTTCAGGATGATACCCTTCTGTTCAATTTCAAACCTTTTTATCTATGTTGTATTTCATATAGCTTCTGACAATGCTGGAGTCATTAATTGCATGTTCTGACCTTCATTGATTATGGTACTGCAGTCTACACATTATGCATTTTATCTTAAGTACTCCCTTAACTTTTCTAGTTCTCAGTATTAAGATTTGAGTCTGTCTTTGTTCTGTTTCCATCTTCCTTGCATTGCAGATTATAAACCTGTTGTTGTTGTCACACATGGTGATCTGCTTTCACTAACTGACCGTGCTCGCATCCGTCTCCAGTTGGGTGAGCTTCTAGGTATTCCACCTGCAAAACAGATTTTTGACATTGCAGGTGATTAAGTTTTTCTACTTCTTCAATGTTCATCTAGCCAATTGTTTCTCCTTTTAAGTCAAGTTAATCATTGTATAATTCTATTATTGATGATTGATGAGTTTGAGGATATAAGTACAATTTGCTGCACATGTAGAAAGCTGTGATCCTGTGACTGAGTTGACAATTATCGACATGCTGCATTATTCCCTTGAGTGTGCTGATAGAAACTTCCCTCACAAGGATTGGATAGCAGAAAAGGTCTGGCTTTTACCATCGTTAGACTTTCATTTTATTTAGAATTAACAGCATCCATAAACATTAGACAGCACAAACTTCCGATTTGCATTTTTGTTGTGTTCTGTTAAACAAGCTTTGGGAAATGATTTGTCAATATGAACCTGTAGTATTGCAATGTAGTCATTGCTCAGTGCTTGGTACAGAATGAATGCATGCTGCAAAAAATACACTTTCAGATGTGTTTAGGCAGCTCTTGGGACGAGAGTTTTTTTTTTTTTTAATTTTTTATTATTATTATTATTATTATTATTTTACCTTTTCTTGAAATGAGACTTTATGTTACATAGTTCAATTATGTTATTGTAATGGACCTTTATCACTCAGAATTAAAGTCCAACTGATAACTGATTGTTGGAGGGATTTTCTTTTTCTGCAGCCAAATGATATTTTTGCAGCTTATCCATGGAAGTTAAAAAGATGTGCTAACTATAATAAATTGCTTGCAGGTCCATAGAGTTAGAGGTTCTCTATCTGCATGCGTACATCTTTTCGTAATCCTTGGGATTTTCATTATATCAATCAGCATTCGAAAGATGCACATGCGCCATGCCCCAAAACCAGAAGATCATATACATTGGCATACTATCAGGCACCTGTGGTTGGAGTAAAATTAACTCGAGCTTTTCTGGTCAACTTACGAAAGATGCACATGCGCCATGCCCAAGAACCAGAAGGTCGTATAGATTTGCATACTATCAGGCACATGTGGTTAGAGTAGAATTAACTTAAGCTTTTCGGATGGATTAAATGGGATTGTTTTTGTATATTTGTGGCTATAAACAAAGAAAATTTCGCATGTATATAAACACAGTACATTGGTATATATTACTAAACAGACATGCTAGTTATCATTGTCATTCATATATGCAACATAAGCCTAAAAAAATAATATATTAAAAATTTGCTGATTTAAATAGGAGAATCACGTCATACTTAACCAAAATATAGAAAATGATTCAATGATACTTAACCAGGTAAAACCGTTAAAGAGTCATTTATTAAATTTACATTAATTCATATTTAATGGAAACTCGGAATTTATCCAATTAAAAGAATTATAAATGGTTTAATCACAGTACACTCTATATTCATGCACATAAAAAGTTGCAAACATGAGTGAAAATAACAAAAAAGAAGCATACCTTAGCTTCTATAGATGTCCTGAAATTCCCCTTCACAACTGTGAGAAAATGATTAAATAATAATAATAATAACAATTTACGTTTGCACCATATTAGAGGAGTTGCTCTACCATGTCAAATATAATTTAAATGATAAGTCCTTAACGTAATAGAGTAAGGAAGAAAAAAATAATAATTTAGAATCCAAGATGATTGATGTTATAAAAGTTTTTTTATGATTTTTTTTAAAAAATTAAGTGATTTTTATTTATGATTAAGATGTATATGTAATTTTAATAAATTAATACAATGAAAATTTATCTTTATCTTTTATCTCAAATAATGCATACAGGATTAGCATCTAAATCTAATATTGGTTTTAGTTTTTTTTTTTTTAATATTTTTAATAGAAGAATATTATAAATTTTAATAACTCAACACATAAGCATTTAGTAGTGAATACTATAGAAGTTAAATATATAAGAATTTTTTCTAAACAAAAATTCTCTTTTATGCAATGTTTTTTCATTTTCTTAGAGGCAGCATTTAAATAAAATCAAACTGAAAAATGGAATCAAATAACATAAGCATGACTAAAAACAATTATATTTCAAAAAAAAAAAACACTTAAGTTCAATTCAATTTTTAAATATTTAAATATAAAAGCATATTAAAAGATATAAAAAAATTAAAATATGATTTGAGACTATCAAAATTTTGAGAATGATTTGGATTTTGTTTGATAATTGATTTGAAGAAAAGTTGTTGGATTAACCCCATGTTCATGTTGAGGGGCAATTAGCCATTTAGCCAGGCACAAGGAGCCTGCTGCTACTCAACAAAACTTGATAAATTGTGACTAAATGCATTCCTGCTGTTTTCCATTTGATTGGAGTCATTTTACTGCCCCAGTTCTGTTCTTGATCCCCTGGCCCTGAGAGCTAATTTTTGCCATAGTAAAGGCGCACGGAGAGAAGCACAACATTTTCCATTCTATCCATTGCCTATTTTATTGTTTCTTTCCCTGGGAGAACATCATTGGCAACATTCTCCAGCACCTTTACAAATACAATGAACATACGCTGCTACTTCTTCAGAAACTTCTTCTTTGATAGAATCTTTCTTTCAAACCAACATATAAATGATACAGCTAACAGAAACTTCTTCTTTCCACACCAATTATCAAGACATTTTCTTGTAGACTTACAATACGTCACAGGAATTGAGAAAAAAATGAGCGAGGAGATATCGGTGTTTCTTATTTTTCAAGTGATAAACTAGTATAAATTCTTTGAAACTTTCTAAAATTCAGTCACGTATGGGGTAAAATTGCGCTGAGAATGTAATAATGTAAAAAAAATGATTGGCCCTTCAAATTTCCTTCCAAGGGCTACAATACAGAAAATAATCAAACTATAAGATAGAACTTTTGGATGCTTGATCACTATACCATTTCTTATTTCATGACCTCCATCAGCACGAACATCTTGGACAAACAAACATATGATCCAGGCATCCATGCCACTACGATTCTTTTTCATACCGGTGCAACAGCAAACAAATAAACAACAGAAAAATGTGCTGAAATGACTGGAACTATTTCTGAAAAAGACTGGCATGGTCATACTCCTCCAGAAGTAGCAGTATTTGAAATGCTCTGCAAAAACATGGCCCTTGCAGAAGGATCTGCTGCAAATCGGCCCAGTACAGCAATTGTAGCTGTACTACTTCCAAACTTTTCAATACCTCTGGAAATCATACAAGTATGATTGGCCTCCACAACTACCATCACATCTCCACCTAATAAAGATGAAACAGTCTCTGCAACCTGCCTCGTGAGTCTTTCCTGCACTTGGAGCTTGAAACCATAAAAATGTACAATCGACTGTAGGAGAGATTTTCCAACGGGGTTGAACCCTTCAGCTTGGAAATAACCAATATGCACGACTCCACAAAAAGGTAGTAAATGATGCTCGCACTGAGACCAGAATGACAGATTGAGCTCAGAATGCATCTGCTCTTTGTTATGGTTGACATTGCCATTGGCTTTAAAAGGATCCATCCTCCTGCAACCCAAGCCATTCAACTTCATCTCCAAATTTGTATTCTGGAAGTTCATCAACCACTTCACAAAACGACCAGGAGTTCCAACAAGCTCTTTCCTTAGTGGGTCTTCTCCAAGAGATGTGAGAATTGATGTCACTGCAGAGACCATTGCTGGGTTTGGTGGTCCAGTCTTTGCCGCAATTTTAGCATTTGAAGAAGATTGGGATGGACACCAGCATTGCTCCATAGAGCCTTTCAAGTGACTTTTATCCACCTTTATACCGCTGTACTTGAGAAGACTTAGAAAATCACACCATGCATCAGCATTTTCATTTTCAAAAACACCAGACCCTGAATACACTTGTTCTTTTACAAATCCTTGATGATTGGAGTCAAGTAAGAATGACTCTAGATTTGGAAAATGGATGTGAAAACACTGGAGAATAACAGCAACACCAGCTGGTTTGATTCCATTGTGCAGAGCTGAACAGATTTCATTTGCTAGACGCTGTGGGTCCTGGAGTCGTTTTGCAAAGACATCAGCAACTCTAGAGAGCTTGCTTAATCCTACAACTCTCTGTCCAGATGGGACATAACCTACATGACATTTAACCTGAAACGGGAGCAAGCAGGACTCACAGTATGAGAAAAGGTCAAGATCTCGCACAATCACAAGCCCTCCAGCACCTCCTGCATGACCAACTGCATTATCCAAACCAGGTTCAGGGAATAATGCAGTCTGAACAATGTCCTTTGCATTCTGTTTGTAACCTGACAAAAATAACAAACATACATTAATAAATAGTTGGAAAGATCAGTCTACAATTCCAAGTCAATTATAGTTGAGAAGCAGTCAGCATCGATGCCATACAATATTTGTACCAGAAATTTGAGTTTTCTTCATTATTTCCATCAGACCCATCATCAATTAATGGTTCAGTAATAATTCGAGGCCATGGAACAATGAATTGAAAGAAAAGAAAAGAACATTTGTTGGGGATATAAAATCAGACTTAACATTCAACTTATTTTTCAGTTCATGATGAAGGACATGGAAAAAATTTGGAGGTAATGTTAGAATGTTACCAGGGAGGGGGGAAAAAAACTAGTAATGTTCTATGAAACATGTAACAAGAAAGAGTTTGTGTAGTGGCTTAAGTCCCTCCAAATAACCAGAGAAGTTGGGAGAAAAAATGATGCCAGTCTTTAGATTTTTGCCAAAAAAAAGTCATCCACATGGTGCCCAAACTTTTGGAGGATTAAAATCAGTTAAGAAAGTTATGGAATAAAACTTAAAGTACCAATATTGGAAAGTGGTGTCAAAACACAAGAAGAATCAGTTGAAATGATTAGAAGAAGGTGAGCACGAGAAAGCAAACACCAATTCTCAGCCATTCTAAAAGGGCATAATGAACTTTCACTCGGGGGTAATGATATCTATATGCACTTCCCACTCAAAATGACAATTTCTGCAATTATTCTACAATCATTTGCAACTGTTCCTTACAAGCATGGAAGGTGAGATGAAAGAATGATATTGCTCGCCTTTTCAAGATACAGGAACACACGTCACATTGAAAGTGCCCCCAAAAATTTCATTTTTCTGCAAATGAATTTTCAATCCATCTTCAACTCTCCTCGAAGGCACTTAACTAAGCTACACTGGTGCACTTCAGAGCATAGGCTAAAATGTATTTTGCTTAAATGCAACAGGTCCTTGAGAGATCAGACAAGTTGCTGAGCAATTACCATATGGTTCTACATGTTACCATCTAAGGTGCAAAAAGTGAAGTTTCGTGAGCGCAAAGTACTAAAAAAAAAAAAAAAAGAGCATCTCGCCAATAGAGCTCATCTAACACAGCCGCAAGGGGTTAAGTGGGACTCCAAATGGAAATATTATTTGCTGATCTTCCTGCCTGACAAATTCGAATTGACCGAGGAAACCATCAAAGACTATAGCCCAAAAAGAAAAAACAACAGTGTGATGACAATTAAAGCAAACATGAAAAAAACACACATCCCCATCAAGGTTGGCAGCATTTCGCAGCCAAGCTCCTATTCCAAGCAAAGACATTTCTGTTCCACTCAAGCTAAATTTCATCCACACCAAGATGCTGACACGTCTATTTTAGCAGTTAAGACCTATCCTACTACCACAGAAAGTTTGAATTTGAACTAATAAATGATTATAATACAGACCTATATCCCTCCAAAATTACATTAAATTACCATGTTACGCAGGAATTTTTC
>CATIWK010420000.1:0-17794 GCA_949634005.1 Mallotus japonicus
CCAGTTATTACCCTGGGTGGCGACTCCATCATCTCCACACTATGTCTATGTGATATAGTAGTGTGTTCCCTAGAGCCCTGAGCTTAAACAGTGTCGCGGTTGCAAGAAACTTGGGCGCGCGCTAAACCCCGCCGTCTACAAATAGTATTATTATTTTCTTTAGTTGCGCCGAGACCGAGACCTTCAGGACCAGGCCAATCAGGTCATTTTCATGGAGCGCACTCGAACTGTGAGTTATTATTATATATATGCATTCACGTAGAATAAAATATTGTGAGCATCCATATTTAAAATAATGTGAATTTAAGTATGCATTATTTTATTAAATGTTTATATTTACGTTTTGAATATATTTGTTATATAATTGGTATATTGCTTTGGGAAAATGGATGCTACCATGTTTTAAATATGCATTTCACTATTCTTAATAGTTATGATAAATGTTTTGGAGGATAGTCGTAGAACGTACCACCTAGTGGGTTTCACTAGGACTGCGTGCGCACTAGTACGTTAGAATATTAGGTTTGATTATTGAATTATTGATTGGTTAAATGAAATGGTATATGGATATTCGGATTTTTAAGTTTGAGTGGGCATGACTACTGTAGCTCGGTTGACTACGTGTCTGGGGGCCAGTCATGCAGACTGCTGTAGCTCGGTTGACTACTTGTCTCAGGGCCAGTCCATTATTTGGTTTGATAAGAGGATATTATTGTTGGAATTTAAGTTGGCTTTTATAGCGAGTGTGATTATGATTTGAGGATGCGAACTTCTAGGGTTCTGCTCTGATCCTCCACCTAAAATTTTCTATATTTATTACTTATTTAAAACGTGATTTATAGCGTGTGTATGAAATGCATGTATATTTATTATAAAAAATGAATGAATATATTATACTGATCCTTGAATGCCTGTATCATTAAGGTGCATGTATATATATAATAATAATTCACTCAGTGAGGTATGACCCCCCTCAATATTTTTTTTAGGACATTCTACTTCGTCAGACCTCAATACTAGACCTCTCTGCCAGACTTCTTTCGCCCCGGCTAGATTATGTAAATTTCATATTTGAACCTTTGGTTGTACTCTAGAAGCTGCAGTAGTAGTATTTGACTGTTGTAGAATTTAATATTTTTTTTATAACTGAGACTTGTGTTTAAAAGATTATGTATTGATATATTTTATTATATGATATGAGATCACATTTTATTAATTAAAGTTTTAATTACTTGGTGGTTTTATGGTTTATTTTATGTGAGTTTTATTTTTAAGGCTTGCTATGGGTTTCGGTTTACAGTAATTCCCGTTCCCTAGCGCCGGTCATGACTCCCGAGTTTGGGTCATCACACTTACTGTTGGGGTCGTTTTTTAAAACCCTGAAACCCGATGATGAAAAAGCTAAAACATCTCATCAGACAATCAATTTGATGAAGAGAATTGACATTCAAACCTTTTCAAAACTAATTAAACCGCTAAATTTCTTACCCAATTACCAATTACACCATTTTAAGACTTAAGCAAACCCCGATTAAACCTTAACTTAACCCTTTTGGTATTGAGAAACAGGTTTGAGAAGATTTCTAAGAGAGACGTTTAATTGAGTTTGTGTCTTTTAAACCAATAAGTACAATCTTAAGAAAGGACTATTAACAGTATGTTTTCTGTATTTTTCAATATGGTTTTGATTCATGAAGCTAGGGTTTAACCTCTAGGAGCTCTGAGAACAAAAGTCAAACTTTAGTTAATGAGACTTTTCTATGGTCAAATCGAGCTCTTGGATTTCAATTTTAGTCTGAAACTGTCTTTTAAAATTCTAGTGTGTCAGTGGGTCTCATTTGACAAAAAGTCAAAATTTGACCTTCGGTGGTCAAACCGGGCCCCACAACTGTCCACCTCACACATCCTTATCCAAAAAGGACACTTGTCAAAAAAGGTGCTTTCCAAGTTTAGAATATTCCAAATTTGGAATATTCTAGGACATGTGTCAAGCTTGTAGAGGAAGGGGATATAGTATTACTGAATAACCTTATAAAGTGTAACTTATTTACACAAAATGTCACTACCTATGTTTGCCTATAAATAGAAGCTTTAAGGAAAGCTTAGGGGACTTTTACCACTTCCAATAAGAGAGAAAATTCTAGCACAAAAATCAAGATTGATACCTAAAATTCTCTCCAAAAAAGCCTTAGAAAATTTGGGAAAAATTAGGAAAAACAAGGGAAAATAATGCCAAAATCTCTTTAGCCCTGATTTTTCTCTATTTTATTCTCAATTCCTTTCAAAAATACAAAATTCAAACACTCAAAAACACAACCAAGCTCCTACAAATTCATTCATCTTAAATCAAAACCAAACTCTACACCTAAACTTATAAAAAACCACATTGAACCTTTCAATTCCTACTTCAATTATCTTCAATCAATTGTGGTTTTTGGGTGAGTTCCTACCCAAGTTCTGAGGCTAGACATTTTCAAGAACATCATTCTCATTGATTCTCATCTCAATTCTAGTTTTTAGGGTTTCAATTTGGAGTTTTGAAAGCAAAGAGTTGCAAATTTGCATTGTTGAGGGATGAACAATCGGATTTGGCTCATGAATAGTCAAACTGGCTATTCATCCCTAAAATTCGGTTGTTGAGGCCTTTTAGAAAGACTATTGAGGCCTAAAATTTGGCTAGTTAGGCCTCTATTTTGGCTATTCATCCCTCTTCATCCTAAATGACTTCGATGATGGTTTTTAGGGTTCACAAGGGTTCCTAATTACTGAGCATGATTCTAACCCTTCCCTAAGATCCTAGGATGATAGAATTGATGTGTTTTAACATTATTTTATGTTTTAACATTATTTTCTATTTTTAAATAATTTTACATTGATTTTACTTTTATTTCTTTAAGCCATTATTTAAGTGCTTTTGAGTGTGATCCTTGCTTTTACCTTTGAATGACGATTGTGATTGTGTTTGTTGATGTTTAAGTGACTTATTATTGATTGTTTTATTGATTATTTGTTGCTTTTCTATGTAATTTGTGATTTATTTTGGTGTGGATACTTGTCTAAAGTCTTGTTTAGTGTGCATTGTGCATGTGTTCTTCTTAATTAAAGTCTAGTGTGTTTTGATTATTAATTTGCTTTTACAATGATATTGTTTGTTCAAGTCATGCTCTAATTTAGGGTTTTCATTGTCTGTGGTCTATTTTGATTATTTTTTTTATTATGAATCATAATTTATCCATTTTGTTGGCTTGGTGTTGATTTATGAGTCTTAATTTGCATTTGTAGTGTTTTAAAACTTTGTTGTTATATTTTTTTTAATACAAGTACCTTGTTTATATGTTTTTTTTTTCAATTTTAGAGTCTTATGAGTCTCAACTTTCATTTTACATGCTTTAATTAAGACAATTTAGAGTTTTTCATGTATTGTTGATAATTTGTGAGTCAATTTTACTTCTAAGTGCAATTTAGGCCTATTTGATATCCCTAGCTTAATTAGAGTCTTGTGTCTTGATGTTTATAGTGTCAATTTATCAATTTGTTATCAAATGTTGCTTTCTTGATTATACTAACCTTTTTCTATTCTTGTTTAAGTTATATTATAAGTACTACACTAATTCTCTACTTCTACTCCTACTTCTTTGCATTTTTCCAATTTCATGCATTTATGTGCTTTTATGCATATCACTTGCTTAGTGCATGTCACTAGCATGCATATGCTCCTTTTTAGAATCTCTATATGCATACTTGCATGCATCGCGACTTCCGTCACTTGCATTCTTAGATGAATCTCATAATTGCATCATGTTGCATGCACCCCAGCTTGCATCATGTTGCATGCACCCCAGCTTGCATCATGCATCATCCTTTGCATGCAATTTGGATTTATTTAATGCTTGTGTGAGCTTGCATTTTCATTAACATTATATATATATATATATATATTACAAGCACTTCTTATTGTTAGTCAATTTTAATTATCAATTCTCAATTTATATTCTATATTGCTATATTATATCATTTGCTATCATATCCTAAGCTCTATTTCTCTTGTTATTTATGCTTTATTTGATCTAAATAATCAAATTCTAATCTCTACTTCTTTTTCTTTATTTATTTGCTTTAATTTGTGATTTTATCATTACACATCTTTCTCTTTATTTGTGTTTTATCTTATTATGAGATAATCTTATTGAACTTACCTTTGTTTCTTGTGCTTAATTTATGTTTGATTTGGTATCATATACCAAAGATATATAAAAAATATCCCCAAAATAAACCAAATTATTTTGTTGCTATATTGGTTAATTAATGCTAAAATAAAATGATTTCTCTTAATTTCTCATAAATTAATAAATTGATTTTTCTTTGCACTCATTTCTCTACATTTCTTACTTCAATTTCCATATTTTTTATGAATAAATATTTCCCATTTTTACCTTTTTTATTTAATATGGAATTTTACATTTTCTTTAATAAATAAGTATTTAGCATTATAATATGTCTTATTTTTCATTTCACATCTCACTTATAAAAATCACTTTGCTTTAATAAATCTAGCACTTTTTATGTTTTATTTGTGATACTATTATAGTGCTCTTTGTTGATCATAAAAGTCATTCAAATGCAAGAATATGGATCACAATTTTTTTTATAGTTTTTCAAATAAATTATTTGATTATGTGTTCAATAATTTATGATGTGAGAAATATCCATCCAAGATACAAAAGTGACATTTTGAGGCCTAACTTGATGGAGACTCATATTGTGAATTAATGGTTCACATAATAAACCACAAATTATCTTTAAATGATTTTCTAATTCTTTTCAATTTAGATTCTTAAAATCATTCATTTTAATTTATTTCCAAACTCATTTTCAAGCATTTTATACTTATTTTCTTTATTTTAGTTTTTAAAGTTAATTTTCTTTTGTTTTTCAAATAAAATATTTTATGGTCCCGAAATTCAAAATATGGATCAATCATGGAGAGGATGTTTGCAAACATGTTAGTCATTCTGATCTCTCATCTCTTTTAATTTATTGTTTTTATTGCATTTTATTTATTTTCTTATTTAGCATGCTCATATTTGTTCGTAACATGATTTTTGCCATAATTGTCATGCTATGAATAAATTGTTTGTCTTGTTATTTCATGTTTGCCATGTTCATATCCATGTATCATATAGCATTATTATGATTGCATGTTTATAATTCTATGTTATGATTGTGTACTATGGTCATAACATGCAAATATGCTATGATTCTATGTTTATACCATGTATGTTTATTATGCCATGACATGTGTTTTATGTTAGTTCAACATTTACCATTGTCATGCATCATTATAAAATTGTGTTCTTGCATTTTGCCATGTTCATGCATCATTTTATCGTATTGTTACATGATTGTGTGTATATATTATGTTTGTATTTGCATGTAAGGTTGATCTACAATAGTACATATTTCTTAGAAGCACTGTAAATAACTAGTAAGACTAGCCCTGTTTAGCATCTGGGCAGTGTGGAGATGCCTCGAATATAAAGAGTGTAATCCTATTAACATTGATATTCGAACCCAATGCTTATCCAATGGGCGAATGTGGTGGTTCCAAATGAGGGATCCGAGTTTGCCTAAGTTCCTAAAATGGAAAATTTCCCGGGTGATACTGAGTGGCAACTCTTTGGTTCTCCTACTTGAGTAAAGGGTTATAAATGCATTTATACCATCCTTAAGCTCTTTTAATACTCCCTTCACTAACCTTATGTTTTCAAATAACAAGGAAAAAAGGTCTGTGATATAAAGAGTGCTGAGTCAGACCCGCTAGCATCAACACTTACATAGCTGGCCCTACTATTAAAGCAGCCAACATGAACAATAGCAATCTAGCTCAAGACCCTAGAAAATCCTTAGGCCTAGTTGATAAAGATCCTTTGCATATAGATGACAAAACTTTTAATGAGTTTATATCCATGAAAAGGACTTTGTAGTCGCCTAATTATCCTTATAGGATGAAAGAAAAATTCATACTTAGGGATAACCATTTAAGGCCAGTTATAAGTTCGACAGCTTTTTTAAATTTAAATTATGAAAAGCATGCATCAAAAAATATAGATGAGTGGATTACGATGATCAACTTTACAATAAGATCTTGTAGTTACACTCTTACAAGTGCTTACGAGTTGTACAAAGTTACTATAGTAGGTAATGCACAAAATACTAGAATTTACTGGTAGCCCACACTCCAATCAAAGAATAAATAGACAAAGAAGTCTTAACTGATAGAGTCTTGGCTATAGTGGTAGATGATTTTAAAAGAGAATTTTATAATTTCTCCTTATCCACATAATTATTAGAAAAAGAACAATTTATATTGGCTTTGATGAAACTGAAAATCTATAACAAGTGTTATTTTGATAATTTTGCTTGTGAATTTTAAAAATATTATTATAATATGGATATGGCATCTCAAAAATACATGTTAGAATTATTTTTTTCCAAGCTTCTATAGCCCAGGCCTGAAGTAACAAAGACAACCTATCAACTTCTCCTAAATGAGGATAAGGTACTCAAGAGTTTAAGAGGAAGAATTTAGGCTGTTAGGTGTGCCATGAGAAAGGCATATATTGAACTCAAGGTAAGGCAAGATGCCAAGCGCATTCCTTATCTAAATAAGAGTTGTTTTCAGATTGAGTATGTTCCAGGAAGATATGGGTGTTCTTCTAGAATAGATGGTTAGTCTAGAACAATATATTCTTCTAGAAAGAAAAAAAATCAAAGGGTATAACAAATGAAAAATATCAAAATGAAAGAGAGAAGCAAATAAGAGGTCTAGTAAGCCTACAAGGTTTATTAGAAGAAGAAAAACCTTAAAGACAAGGATAGATAAAAGCTTTTAAGAAATAATATGGAAGTGAACCTAAATGTTCTAAGGGAAAACTTCTGAGCAGTTGTTCTTGTTGCTGAATTTATGGCTCCAAAAGTCACAAAGTTGATACTTATCCACATAAAATAAGAGGAGAGAAAATCTCTGAAGAATATTATTTGAAGATGAGAGTTTGGTATATGAGCCTATAGATGACAATGAATATTCTGATATAGACTTTGATATAGATTCAGTATATGAAGTGGTTTTTGAATATGAAATTGTCTATGACGAATCTGATTTTTGGACAACCCAAATCTTCATTATGTTAGCTTAAGTTGGAGCTGCCATAGATGATGAGCTAGTTCCATTGGACAATGCTTTGGTACATAAGGAGTCTATCTAGTACGAGGATCCATCTAAAAGCTATTTAGAATCGAAAATATTTAAGGTAGACATTAACTCCATATACAGTAATTTGAGATTCAATTTCAAATCAACAATAAATGTCTCCCAATATAAGTTGATCACTCGAGTTTCTAGCACAGAGTTAGAAACATTGGATGCAACTCTTATTAATGTCACCAAAATTAGAGATATGTTTAATAAGTTAAAAGGAGAGTACAAGTAAGTCCATGTAGGACTAATACCTTTGTTCAATCTTTCAGTGGATAGTCCTATGTTGGCAACAATCTTAGACAAGATATGAAAAGAGTTTAAAAGCCAATTGATATCAGGAGTACATACTAACCTAGCAAATGATCCAGTCTCATTTCAAGGCCATCAACACATCTAAATTATTTGATGGCCTTGAGTGATAAATTTTTGGGAAATTCCTTAACATTAAGGATAATTTAGAATATTACACTAGGATAGTGTTCAAACTTATAAACACTACTAATCTCAGAATGAGGAACATTTATAAGATTACAAAATTATTGGAAGAAGGGTTAGATAACTACAAGCAATTTCATAGAAAATAAATAAATCCTGTTGAGTTAAGTTGACCAAGGAGTTGCGTTCTTACAGAACTAGTAGAGTCTTGTAGGCAAGTAAGATCTTCTTATATATATTACCCAAACAGGAAAAGACATAATCTTCAATCTAAAAGAGCCTATGAGAGGTTTAGAATCTTTGATCCTATGTTAAGAAGGACTATATCCTCTAGGTCGCTTTTTGGTTATAGTCCACTAGATCAGCTTACTTCCTAAAACACCATTAGAGATTCTTAGAGCATCCTTAGAGATACCTAGAATGTCATTAAGAGAAGATGATATCAATCATCAGGAACTCAAAGAATGATTGGGTACAAAGAAATTAGTTTACTCATTAATACAGAAGATGAGGAAAATAAAATAGAAAGTGTAAGGTAATAAGAAATACCACATTAACCCCTGAAATGGCAAAAAAAATTTAAAAAATTACTCCACAAAGATCAATGCCCTTTTAAAAAATTTGGAATATGATTTCACTTATACCAGTGGCATCATAGAATATCTTTAGCCTCAATGATGTATGTTTGAGTACTTCTATTTCACTAACATTCAACTTTGCAGGCTAATATGATTATTCTTTAGATGTGTTGATTGATACAAGAGCAATGATCAATAAAGACCAAATGCACTTCTTAATTAATGGTGGCATCCATTAGTTGAGGCTATAATTTTACGCATGGTAGGCGGTGAAGTAAACCTTGTAACATATTATGCGTAATGGGTTCCTCTTATCATTGGTGGAAAACAATTCACCATGGATAAGATGCTAGCATTCTCTGAATTAGATGCAGATATAATCCTGGGAAATGATTTCTTAAAGAGGCCAAAAGAAAACCTTCCTTTTGTATAAGATGAAACTTTTATTTCTACTGTAGGTGTACAAATTCCAACCTCAGAAAAACCAAAACTAAAATTAAAGTTTGGCTTCTACCCTATCAAGGATTATGAGTTATGTTGAAACATTGCATGTGAACTAGCATACAAAGTGTGAGCACAAAATGGTCATTGAAGGATGGATTAACTATTTGGATCAATTAAATCAAATCAATCAAGAGAAAAAATAAAAAATTAGGATCTTTTGCGACAACCATCCGGGAAGTATGATTACTAGGTCAAATACATTGCACCTTTATCTTCAAATATTCCTTTAGCAGAAATCATACCTAGTCTAACCTTTTATGGTTATTAACCATGTGGAGTAGGTGCGAGGTAAAGCACGAATGGTTATAGACTATCGTCAGGTAAATCAAGCAATCAAAGATGTTGGCTTTAAGATTCCTATGGCAAGGGATGTAATAAATAGGTTAAGTCTTAAGCAACCTTCCATTTTTTCTAAATTTAATTTAAAAAGTGGTTATTGGCAGGAAAAAATGGAGGAAGACTCTATACCCTTAACAACTTTCAATGCACCTCAAGAATTATATAAATGGTTGGTTATGTCATTCAGACTAAATAGCGCCCCATGCATTTTTCAGTGCAAAATGGATAATGCTTTTAAGGCATTAAATTTTTTTGTAAGGTCTATATAAATGATGTGCTAGTTTTCAGTAATAATGAAGAAGAACACATGAGTTACCTAGAATAAGTGGCTGATATCTTTCGAAAGGAGGGTGTGATTTTACTAGAAAGAAAAAATAGAATGACTTAAGAAAAAGATAAAAATTTTGGGAATAGAAATATCAAAAGGAAAAATTTAGTTAAAAATCCATATCTCCAAAAAATTTATTAACTTTCCTAATGAATTGGAAGATAAGAAGTAGGTTAAATGTTTTTATGGACTTGCTAACTATGCTAGACAGTTTATGAAAGATCTCTTAAAATGCCTAAGATGAATTCAAAAGGAAACCTCTGATAAAAATTCTTGTTACTGGAAAGATGAAGTCACTCAGGTTGTAATCCAAATAAAAGAAAAAAGAAAAAATTTACCATGATTGAATTTTCCCTCAAATACAAATGAGTTGGTCTTGAAGACAAATGCTTTAGATAGGAGTTAAGGTGTTGTCCTTTACATTAAAAAAGAAAACCTAAACCTATCTATAAGTATTGGTTTAGAACTTTTAAGGGTGAAAAGCCAAACTATCCAATTCATGGAAAGGAAGTTTTAGTTACAAAAAATTGGATTAAAGCATTTTATATATTTTTAGAACTAAAAATGTTCATTTTAAGAACATATTCAAACTACATGAAAAGGTTTATGAACATGAACTTCAAAGAGGCTAGGAAAACTAGACTTTTGAGGTTGCAAAAATGGTTTAGTTATTACAAATTTGATATTGAATATATTCCATTTGATAAAAATGTATTAACTAATTCTATATCTTGTGAACTTTTTGATTTTATAGATGGACCCTATTGCTAAAAATAAACTATGATAAGTGTGCAAATGGAAAGGGCATTCAAGAAAATAGTGCCCTCAGAAGCATAAAAGGGAAGAGAATGAGAGCGTAAGCTTTAGTCTTGTTAGGGTGAAGAAGAAAACAAAGATATTTAGAGATATTCTTTGTTGGCCATGTAAACAGATTTTTCATATCTCCATAAAATGCCAAAACAAAAGGGACACAACGAATTAAAAAGAATTGGTGAATTCAAGCAATGAGCACGGCAAAGAAATGAGTAAGGATACTCTGGTTCCTCCAAAGGAACAAAAGAAAATAAAATCCAAAACCCTAGACAACAGAACTATCGAAGCTATAAAATTTAAATTAACTAAAGACGAAGCTGAAAATATTATAAAAGACAATAACATAAGGCCAAAAGGACTATAGAAAAGTTTCTTTGTAGCAAGAAATTGTTAAGGTCACGAAGGAAGATGAAGTCTTTAAAGAAGATCTTTTGGATGATCTTCTTGAAGATGAACTTGAATTAAAAGAATATGGAGATATTAATCTTAGAGGATTTCTAGAATTACTAGAAAATCTTGAGGATAAACAATCCTAGTATTACTGTGAAGACTTTAACAATCTTGGTCTTTCTAAAGATGGTTTTACGACATGCGCAGGACTAAAAAAGTCTTAAAAAAAGGTTACTTGCAAATTGTACATTTCATGGAAGAAGTTGCCAAGTACATCTAGTATTTAGAAAAGTGACTTGGATTCTGCTCGATAGATAAAGAATATTTCCTCGAAGAGATTGCTGAGAGGAAATAAATTCTTGAAAGAAAGAACCAAAATCTACCCCTGATGTAATATACATAATTTAGAGGAAGATCTTTGATTTGATAAATCATTCTCTATAAGAGTGTTTGATGTTACATCCCTATAGCCATTTGGCAATCATATGGATGGCCTAGTCTACAAAGAAAAGTAGACATGGTGATAAAAAGTTTAAAATTTATCAAAACAGGATTAGCATCAATCCTAAAAGTAGATTTAGATAGTCCACATTCAGTGTTCCCAAGAATTATGGAAGTTTCTTTTTATATGATTAGAAAATCATATAGATTTGTTACATTTCATATTGCAAGCATAATGATGGAATACGAAGAGGATGGTACAATTTGATATCCTTTCAAATTTGGGATTTTCATCCTATTACATTTAGATAGCTGGTGGAACCACAGAAAGTAAATGGCCAAAATATGAAATTAACATGGAAAATGTATGAAGAGGTAAATTTGGCTAACAAAGCTCTTCAGGTTGAGTTCCTTAAAGCAATTCTAGAGAATATATCTTTCAATAATGGATATTGTATTCTTGAAGATAGTAGGATATTCATTACCATCTGCTCTAGAGACCTTCTTAAATTTAATAATGAAAGGTTCTATTATTGGACGAGAAGAAGCAAAAAAGTTATTTTTGAGATTAGTATATAAAAACCCTAATTTGAATTTCAAATTCAAAACCTTTGAGTTTTGGAAAAAAGTAGCTGAAAATAAAAAACAATACCTTATGGTCCAAAAAGATAAGGCAATCCAAGAGCAGGATAAAGAAGATGACATGAATTGGGATCCGCCTATATACAATTCACAAATGGAGTGACTAATGATGTCATCCATGATGCCAGCCTTAACATGAAATAATTAAGGCATATCTTGTAACTTTATCATTAAACAATAACATGTTTTATTTTTAAAAGAAGTAATAGATTTCTTATCTTTTTTGGTTCTATTTAAATAAAAAGAGATAAGATTCTTTTATGTTATCATGCTTAAAGATAACTAGAAAATAGGACCAGAGACATCAGTTCTCTGTACCAATGTGCTTTAATAATTTTATCTTTTGAGCTGATCAACAGCACTAGAGGCACAACTACTTTATTGTATCTTTATATAAACCCATCCTACTTCTAAAAGAGGGGAAGTAGAAATAAAATTGAGATTTACACATATCTCTAAAGATTTTTGCTACTATATACCTTGTATTCTCAGTAGTATTAGAAAGGACTGCTATTTATAAGATTCATTTTATCAAGAGAGAAAGGGTAGCCATAGCACATAAGAAACTTCAATTAGTAAATTTTTACTAGTAGTTGATATAAAAAAAGCTAAAGCTATTATGGAAGTTTAGTGGACCTTGTTCACATAATGTATATATTTCTTTCAGAATAATTGCATTATTAGTTAAATGCGCTTAGTGCATTTGCATGTTTTATTAATGCTAGATAATTGTACATATCCTAATTGTTTACATTTAGATTACGGAGTAGGCAATAATCCAGTAATAGGATTCAGCTTGTAGCCACCATATGACCCCCCCCCCCCCAATAGAGAATGGTTCTTTAATTTTAAAGAACTAAAAGGTGGAGTTGTCTACACAACAAATAATGTCCCTCATGCCACATATAGGATTGGTTCAATTCACTTGAGGAATCAAGATGGATCAATTAGAACCTTAACAGGTGTTCATTATGTGCCGGGTTTGATAAGAAATCTTATCTCTGTGGGAACCTTAGAATCAAAAGGTTTCAAAGTAAAGGCAAAAGATGGGATAATGAGGATCATCTCTGGTGCACTTATGATAATGAAGGGAATTCGGAAAAGAAATAATGTGTATTACTTTTTGAGTAGTATAATTGTTGGGACAGTAGTAGTGGCAGCTTCTATTGATGATCAAGGGTCAGAAGTAACCAGGTTATAGCATATGAGTTTAGGGCATGTTGGAGAAAAATCCTTGAAATTATTAATATATCAAGGATTATTGAATGGATCACGGGCTTGCAAATTGGATTTTTATGAGCATTGCATCAAAGGGAAGAAGACAAGGGTGAAATTTGGAACAGCAATCCATGATACTGAGGGTATTTTAGATTATGTTCATTTAGATGTATAGGGGCCTTCCAAGACAACGTCTTTGGGTGGAAAACACTATTATGTTACCTTTGTTGATGATTTTTCCTGGAGAGTTTGGGTGTATATGATGAAGACGAAGGATAAGGTGTTGGGAATTTTCCTTCAATGGAAAAAGATTGTGGAGACTCAAATAGGGAGAAAAGTCAAACGTCTCCATACAGACAATAATGATCCATTTTTTAAAGTTTGTGAAGATGAAGGTATTGTCAGACACTTCATCGTCAAAAATACACCACAATAAAATGGGGTGGTAGAGCGTATGAACCGAACATTATTAGAGAAGGTTCGATATATGTTGCCCAATGCTAGGTTGGGTAGAGAATTTTGGGCTGAGGTTATGGTATATGCTTGTCACCTTGTCAACCATTTACTATCGACTGCTATTGGTGGTAAAACGCCATTGGAGAAATGGTTTGGAAAACTAGCTACAGATTATGATTCCTTACATGTGTTTGGTTCCACTACATATTGCCATGTTAAGGAGTCAAAGCTGGATCCAAGAGCAAAGAAGGCAATCTTTATGGGAATCACCTCGGGTGTGAAAGGCTATCGTCTTTGGTGTCCAGAAACAAAGAAAGTAATCTTCAGTAGGGATGTTACCTTTGATGAATCTACTATGTTGAGAAACGTAACTTCTAAAAAAATAGAGCAGACAGATGGTACTCCCAAATAGGTGGAGTTTGATGGCAACAGAATTGTCCCAACCAATAAAGAAACCAATGATGACTCTCTTATAGTTGAAGAAGAGTCAAATGAAGGAGAGGTTAAGACTCAAGAACCTCCACAGCAACATGAATCAATTGCACTAAGGAAAGGAAAGAGGACCATTAGACAACCTGCTTGCTATGCTAATATGGTCGCGTCTGTATCACCAATTACAATTGATGACGTTCTTGCAACTTATAATGAAGCAGTCTAAAGTTTAGAACGGGAAAAGTGGAGGATCGCCATGAACGAAAAAATGTAGTTCCTTCAAAAGAATCAAATGTGGAAACTAGCTAGTCTTCTGAAGGGAAAAAAGGTAATTGGGTGCAAATGGGTATATGCAAAAAAAGATGGATTTCCTAACAAAGATAAAATTTGCTACAAATCAAGATTGGTGGCTAAAGGCTATGCTCAGACGGAGGGAGTTAATTATAATAAAGTATTTTCTCTAGTTTCAAAATTTTGTTGGCTTTGGTAGCACAGTTGGATTTGGAACTAGTTCAAATGGATGTAAAAACTGCATTTTTACATGGAGACTTGGATGAGGAAATCTACATGACTCAGCCAGATGGATTCAAAGTTGTTGGTAAAGAAAAGATGGTATCCAAATTAGAAAAATCATTGTACAGGTTGAAGTAATCTCCAAGGCAATGGTACAAGCGATTTGATAAGTTTATGATAGGGTAAAAGTACACAAAAAGCAAATATGATTATTGTGTGTATTTGCGCAAGCTACAAGACGGATCTTATATATATATCTTCTTCTTTATGTTGATGATATGCTGATAGCTTCCAGGAGTCAAATATAAATTGAGAAATTAAAGACTCAATTAAACAGGGAGTTTGAAATGAAGGATCTCGGTGAAGCAAAGAAGATTCTCGATATGAAGATATCAAGAGATAGGAAATTGGGGAGGCTTTGTTTATCTCAGAAAGAATATTTGAGGAAGGTACTAAAATATTTTGTTATGAATGAGAAGTTAAAACCAGTTAGTACACCACTTGCTCCTCATTTCAAGCTTAGTGCATTCATGTCACCAAAGAATGATACATAACAAGAATACATGTCAAAAGTACTGTATGCAAGTGTTGTTGGTAGCTTGATGTATGCAATGGTGTGTACGAGGCCCGATATTTACAGGTAGTTGGGGTAGTGAGCAGGTATATGCATATCCTGGAAAGGAGCACTGCAAGTTGTGAAATGGATTCTACGGTATATTCTAAACACCGTAGATGTTGGTTTGGTATTTCAGCAGGACAAGCAAGATGGTCAGTGTGTAGTAAGGGATTGTGATTCTGACTATGCAGGTGATTTGGACAAGCATCGATCAACTACTGGTTATGTGTTTACTTTTACAAAGGCACCAGTAAGTTGGAAGTCCACCTTACAGTCAATAGTTGCTTTGTCTACAACAGAGGTAGAGTATATGGCAATTACAAAGGCTGTGAAGGAGGCAATTTGGCTTCAAGGGTTGCTTGGTGAACTAGGAATGGAGCATAACCACATTAAAGTGCATTGTGACAGTCAGAGTGCCATTCATTTAGCAAAGAACAAGGATTATCATGCAAGGACGAAGCACATCGATGTTCGATATCACTTTGTATGGGAGATTCTAGAAGAAGGTGGAGTCATAATCTAGAAGATTCGGACCACTGAGAATCCTACTGATATGATGACAAAAGTGGTAACTGCGGTCAAGTTTAAACATTGTTTAGACTTGGTCAATAGCGTTAAAAATTGAAAGTTAGAATTTGCAGACACTATTGAAGGTTGGATTTGTGAGAGGATTGTATGAAATTTTGTCAAGGTGGAGATTTGTTGTGTGGCAAAATCCCACAGTGTTTTTTGTTAAGAGGAGGGGAAGCTCTTTGGTTATAAATAGACCCCTCCTCCCCCTTTGATTCAATCATCCCAAAATTGCCTCCTCTCCATATTTAGGCAATTAATTCTTTTTCTTTCTTTTGTAATATTTCCTCAATTAGTGAAATATTATTTTGGTAGTGTCCAAGAACGTAGGCATAATTGGCCGAACCTCGTTAAATTTTGGTATTCTCTTTTATGTCTATTTAATAGCTATTGTCAGGTATAGTTGTCATGAATTATTGTGCTATTAAATTACTTGTCTTGGTAAAATTCTATCTATGAGTGTGGTACTTAAGTGGACCGTTGTGACCCACCACTCTTTCCTGGGAATCTACCTTGAGGTGATTTTTTAGTACAATCATTTTCACTCTAGTCACATGGACAATAGTTCTCAAGGTGAATTTGTTATTATTGGTGGAAATTAACCCCAATTCCACAATAATATCCATTTAATTTAATCAATACTCTAATTTGTTCAGCTAGAACTTCGGCAGTTACTGCTAACATACAATTAAGTGGCAAATCATAAACTTGTACCCATAACGATGCAGAAGAGAAACAAACTCCTGAGAGTTGGTCATTACCAAATACCTCCTTTAAGTGAAAAATATTATTATCAAAGTGCCATGGTCCATTCTGCGAAACTCATTCCTTATCACTTTTACTCTTGAACTGGAACAAAAATAAAATTTTACCCACTTTGTACATGAAAGAAATTTTTTTTGGCTTTCAAGCTCGCTTTATGGTATCCATTAGGACATATGAATTGAAAGATTTATTAGTCTAGAGAGATCCAACAAAGTTAAAATATTATTCCCTCTCAATATTTAAACTGTCACCAACCTAAATCTCAATCACCTAATTTTCTTTCTCCTTCAATTTGATTTTAGGATTCAACAGACATTGCACAAATTGTTTCCTAAAATGTAATTATTGCACCCATTGCTCCATGGATTATTGATACCCATTGCTCCATGGATTATCGATACTATCAACTATTAAACACAAGAAAAGAAGACAACCAAGTGAAAGCACAAGAAAAACAGGAACAAAAAGGTTGTACGAGAAAAAACAAAGCACATGAAAGACAAAATCATAAGACACAGACACATAAACTTTTGGATAAAATCAATATTAAGCCCCTAAACTTTGACACTTTATTTTATTGAACCCCTCAATTTTTATTGAGTTTTATTAAGCCCTCAATCTTTTATTTTCGTATAGATTAAGGACAAATTAGACTGAAGTAATGAAATTGTAAAATAAATTTTGTTTACTCAACCACAATTGTGATGTCAGTGGTGAGTTTTAACAGTATATGTGTCCTTAGAATTATCAATTTAAGCAAATAATCTTAATAAACGTTTTTCTTACACCTTACACTCACCTTTTTTCTTTCATTCTTCACAAATCGTATCTCTAAACCTTTCATAATAATATATTTGGCAACAACGAACCTGAATTGTTGCACAATTTCGTTATTTTAGTCTAATTTGTCCTTAATCTATACGAAAATAAAAGATTGAGGGCTTAGTAAAACACAATAAAAATTGAGGGGCTCAATAAAATAAAACGTCAAAGTTTAGGGGCTTAATAATGGGTTTATCCTTAATGAAAGTATGACAAATTCATGTAGCTATTAAATGAACTGCAAAGAATATATAAGGGCTTCAAAATTGAAAGTTCGAAGAATGTTATATTCAAAATTGAAAAAAAAAAAAAGAGAATGTTATATTGAAATTTTATATTAACTTGTAGGGGCTAACATAGAAATATAAAGAATGTTAAAAAATTGGCATAATATATTTGCAGACATCTGTACTTACATTTATTTGTTATTTTGCTCTCTATATTTTCAATTTTGCCAAATTAACACCTCAATTTGTTCATAGCCTATGACACAAACACTTATAGTTGCAAGAATTTGCCGCTTTACCCCATATACTTGCATGAATTTGTCATTTTATCACTGTGTGTATGTTGACGTGTCATTTCACTTGTCTTGCCAACAATGCAATTGGTGTTTATATAATAGGTTATAGACAAGTTGAGGTATTAACTTGACAAAACTAAAAGTACAAGGG
>CATIWK010420002.1:0-10017 GCA_949634005.1 Mallotus japonicus
AGAAATAGAAGTTATCATGTTAGATGATAATAAGATGAATAATTTTTCTTGTATAAGCAAGAAGTGGAATCAGGAGGACAAGTGATCAGGAGATAGACACATGCACAAAATTTAGTACAAATGAAAACGACTATACATCTCATTGGTAATTCCTGTGGACACATTTATAAATTCCTCATTTTACATTTGGACAGGCATCAAACCATTCAGATATGGAAGTAATTCACAACTCCACAGAGGAAGAATCCACGAGAGCAAGAATTATGCTGGTTAGGATCA
Organism: Mallotus japonicus; assembly: GCA_949634005.1. Lineage (NCBI taxonomy): Eukaryota > Viridiplantae > Streptophyta > Magnoliopsida > Malpighiales > Euphorbiaceae > Mallotus > Mallotus japonicus. The sequence goes on from CATIWK010420002.1 coordinate 280, forward strand.
TTACTAAATTTATTAGTAAGAATTATACAGAGTTATGAACATTGAAACGAAATCAGGAAGAGACACAAGTGAAACATATAGAAAAATTAAGTCCAACTTGATTAGGAAAAACTGCTTCTGACCTTAACCAGTATCCAAAAATTCACTTAGTAACAAGGCATAAAGCTTGTATTGGAAAAGACGTATGTAACTTTTTTTTATTAGTTCATGAAATAAATAGGAAGACATGCAGAGGAGAGCTTCTCACCGATTACCAACATGATAGTGCTTAACTTTCAAGCACTATTGGCACCATATATTACATGAGACCCACAGACATGAATGATATGAAGACACCAGATTCTCTCAGCTAGTTGACCTGGACAGACAACAGACATAGTGACTGTAAAATTTAGCAAAAGTAAAGGGAAAAAAATCCCTCAAAGATTTTTGATGCTGAGGCATGCACTACAATAAAGGTAAAAACTGCAAAAATCTCGCACGCACACAACTAAAATTTGATATATTTAACCATATAATGAATGAAAGATAATATCAGACGCATATGTTTATCAGTGCATAGGTGCAACCATGCTTTTTCAGTATTTGTTTATATCAAGGAACTACACTAACATAAATATTCATGTAGTCATAACCCCTATACCACGATAAGAACCTGAAATATCCATTTATCCATTACACAATGTTGAAGCAGGCTTCTAAAAAAGATGCTTGCAATATTATTAACAAGAAGTTACTCAACATGTGGACAAAAACGAGCGAGAGACCACTACTACACAAGGATAAATTCTTTTGCAACAACAAAAAGCTAATGATCCTAAACTTTGTCCAACTTGCCAATTTCATTCCATTATTTTATTTGTATCAGAGTAAGCATTATATCCAGTGGTAAAAATTATATCCAGTAAGCATTATTGTTCAAAAAAAAAAAAAATTATGGTGTGTCTGCTGGCGCTGAGCTGTCTCTAAATTGGCATGGTAACATGGTGGGGCAAAAATCCTCATTTTTGAGGAGCAGATAATTTTTAAGTGGGCCCCAGAAACTTCAAATCCTACCAGGCTCTAAGCCATGTTTGCATGCAAATTCAGTCCTAGCTCAGTGTATATACATGCCTCATGACATGACTGCTATCCTTGGATGCGACAAATTAAAAGGGATGAGATAATATTGATAAAAAGATTTGGTTGCATTAATAATTTGCCCAAGGTTGAGAATGTATGGAACCGACCACTATTCACTTACAAGAATAAACTGTCCAGTTTATCACAACTTCTTAGCATTAAAATGAACTCTCTAGTGCATCTATCTATATTAAATGTTAAACTTCAAAGTCATTAAGTAAAAAAATTAACAAGTGTCCCTTCCCATAATTCAGTATTCACTTTTAAAAAAATTTATTTTTATTAAATTACACATATTTTATTTGATATAGAACACTCTAATTCTACATTTGAAACATTACTCTTTCTTTCCATAAAAAAATTATATTTTTATTTATAATGAAATATCCTTTTATATTCAAATAAAAACACTTTTCTTTTTTAACCTAAAAAGTAAAAAATATGCAATTTCTCATCCATTTTTATATTTATTTTATTTTATTTATTCATGCATATTAAAATTAATATGTACTCTTAATAAAAAATAATAAGTTCTCACTTTTATATTTAATTAATTTGTAATTTTTAATTTACTAAAATTATTTAATTATTTATTTTAAAATATTTATATTATTTTCAATCTGCGCAAAGGAGGGATTCAGGGCTAGTTCCTAATAAAGTTTAGATGTAACATCACTACTCTTGGGTGGGTTTATCAATTTGTAAGGCCAATGTTTCAATCTCTATATAGTTATTTCAAAGAACTAATCTGAAAGGCAAAATGATGTGTTATGGAGTTCAATAAATGTTAGGATCCTCAATTTCAATTATTTCTGACAAAAGCTACAAAGGACATCATAGAGAGGACATACTTACAATTCTCGTGCTCTTTCTTTTCTTGGATACAATTACAGCATCTGCATAATGAGCAAATGTCAATTGCAAAATATATATATATATATATATTACAGAAAAGTGCCTCAAAGCAATTCTGTTTCATAATGGGATTGAAAGACAATTACCTCATCAATGAAGAATCTCCCTTGAATTGAATCTCTATTTCACTTAGATACAACCTAAACAGAGGCGACCTACAACACCAATTATCAGCATCTTTAATTAAATATAGGGAAATCACAAGCATGCTAATGCCTTGTTGATATAAGGGCATGTTTTAAAAAAGAGAATATGAAACCGATAGCAATTGACTGGTTCTTTTGAAGTTTTCCACTATCTCATTTCTTTTTCTTATTTTTTAATGTGAGTTTGGAGGAGAGGGTTTAGGTAAATCAAATGAGCTCACTAATTTAAATTGTACAACCACAACAAATCTAGAAGGTCAACTCAGCAGAATTCCTCTCTACATAAATGAAATGATTCAAATTCAGAGCATAACAAGACACTGAAGAGATGAACCATGATATTACCAGAATGGGATTGCAACAGCTACAAGGATAGGGGAGAGTTTCCACAATTGATGAAGATGCCCACCCAGCAAACCAGCCAAGTACTCAAGAATGCCACTCTCCTGTCGTGACTTGCCAGAGTCAACCACAAAAGGGATATAAAGAAACAACAAAAGCATGGAGATATGAGCCAAATGTAACAGCATTCACTTGCAAATAAATAAATAAATATTTGGCATCCAAATACCTTTGAATCAGTTGATTCTTCTTTAGGAAGAAGGCCTTGAGATCTTCCTGCAAGCAAGCTGCAGACCTCCTGATATAGTTTTGAGATTGTGAAGGTGTTATAAGGAACTGACATCAAATATTCGATTAGACAATTCCATTTGCCTGTAACGCATCCAAGCAGCATGAGTTCCTGTCTCAAGGAGGAAAATGCAAGAAAATAAAGCAAGTGCTTTGTCCATTTAACAGCATTGCAGTAATAAAGACAATTTTCAAAATGAAAACTATATGAGAACAGCTCAAACAGGATATCACTATTTTTATTACAATCCAAAGAAAAACTTGAGAAATTATGAATCTTCAGAAAGCATTAAATGCTTGAAAAGTTTCCAGCTTAAGCTCCTGGTTATTTAATCTTTTTGTATTCAGCAGCACCAGAATCATTTTTGATGTGTCAACATCCCTAGCTTTAACTAATTGATGCACTGAAGTACATAATTAAGCAAAAGGACTTAGAATGCATGCATACAACACTTAAGGACAAATTCCTCAGATCCACATTATAACTTCTAAAAATCATCAAGGGTGAGAGCTATGCTTCATTTGTGAAATCACACATTTCTTCATGATCCGAACAATCACATAATAGGAAACTGTAACACACATTGCTCACATATAAGAAGATAAATGTGAAATTATTAAAAACCAGCCAACCTGCATAACCAAGACTTTTGAATGCACAGAATTTTTGAGACAACATGCATAATACAAAGCTGAATCAACTTACTGCTGTTTCACACAAGTCATCATCTTCCTTGAACTTTGCTGAAGTATTCAGATGTTCAAAAACTTGCATCCAGGAAAGCTTAGGGGCAGAAAATAACATGCTCGCACCTGAAACCAACCTGACAGTTCTTTTATGAAGAAAATATGAAAGATTTGCTGATTTCCATCGACTCCATATGATAAAATCTGCCAAATGATCTACAGGCCTACATACAAAGCCAAAGTATGTTCAATATTGGCCTCAAAGTCCTATAAAGTGGCTATAATTACTTACTGTAAAAGGGAAAACAATTATCAACAAATTCAGGGTCCTGTTCTAAACTTTTTTAGAGCTTGATGTGACTTCTGAGGCAGTCATATAATTGAAGTGTGGATTGATATGCGGATGCAGGAGTTCATATGCTTCTAAATGAATAAGGATTTAGAAGAAATTGTTTGCAGAAGGAAGCCAATTGTCTTTGTCTCAGAATAAGTATCAACTATTGGAATAGGAGAGTCTCTTTTTTCAGGATTAATACAAACATTTCCTGCCATATTTGACATGTTATTTGATGTTATTGGATGTGTTATTCTGACAATAGCAGAGTGCCATTCAAATTGTCAACACAGCTTATGAATGAACCAAATTTTGAACAAATTTGAGCAATAAAGATTACCACAATATCAACACTGTACTCTGCGTTTTAAGCATTAAGTTTGGTAGTTAAAAGGAAAATGCAATTTTTACTTAAATTTATTAGCAAGAAAGCTAAACTGGAAGTATATAGTAGATACCTCACTGATGCTTGAGCTCTTTGACGTGTTGGTTCTTCTCCATACAAGTCACTGTCTGAGTCGCTCCAACAATTATGTCTGATGGCACTGGAGAGGATATCTAAGCCTGTCCCAACTGTCAATATACATGACACAGCAGCCTGCCTCCTGAGCAGCTCTTGAACAGTGTAGCCCGTCATGTCATCATCAGTGCATTTTCCGGTCTTCAAAGCTTCAGTGTTTTCCAATTCACTAATTGAATTCTTGACAGGAACCCTCCTTTCTGGAACTGAGTGAAATTGTGTATTGTGAAACATTAACTTGTCTAGATATACATTTAGGCTATCATGCTCTGATCTTGAAACCTTTTCAAGATCCATCTCAATTACTGCAACTAGAAAAGCCCTGAGATGTGCATCCCTCAATGGCAAAGTATGGAACAGATGTTCTAAAACAAATTTCCGTGCGCTGTTAAGAGTACTATAGGATAGATCTGCAAGACCCTGATTTTAACATATATATCAATATATAAATAACCGAAACCTATGCTAATTTGTTAGATTATATAATGAAGTTCACAACCTGAGGAAAGAAAGGACTGGATGTCATTTCATGAATCGCAACATCAAGTTCCTTGACCGAGTCTTGATAAACATCTGAGCTGCTCATGTGCCCAACCACCTAAACATTATAATCAAGATAACTCTGATTACTGCTAAGTGCTACCCAAGAAAAAGGAGAAATGTCACATAAACTTAACTTAGCAATAAACTAGACCAACTAGAAGATTTAGTGAAAAATCAGCCAACTGACTCATTCCCATCTTACTTTGTTAGTGCTTGAAAAGTGTAAAAAAAAAATTTAAAAACTCTATTTAGTGAATTCTTATGTTTCAAAAGGTTATATTTCCTAGAATTCAATTATTTCAACATAAGAACCAAAAAAAAAAAGCATTTACAAGAATTCAAGTGAATTGAATTATGGTACATAGTTCATTCTAAACAAAATCGATTTTTCACTTAAATTTACTTCATAACTATTGAACTGATATGTACCCTTATAACGCTTGAAGTCAAAACATATTCAATTAGGAATAGTAGAAAAGCAAGCATTTCAACCAAAGATTCCACATTTTACAAAACAAACCAACGAGAAGCAAAAGGCATTAAAAGTGTGTGGTAAAAACCATAGATTACTTACATGTTCAAAGAAGAAAGCCCACTGGAATGCTTTCTTGATACTGTGAGGATCCCAGTGAGCTAAAAGACCAGAAGATTGATACCCAGAAGCTAAAATCATAATATCTACAAACCCTTTTATTAGTTTCATCATTTCTTCTAAAGATATTTCTGGGTAATTCCAAGCCATCTTCTTCTTCTTCTTCTTCTTCTTCTTCTGTGCAACAATTTTATCAAAAGGACCAATAGAGGGTGATAAAGAAAACAAAATCCGGTGAATGATCACGAGCTTACAGTGTGTAGGATTTTCGATTCAGTATCAAATTGAGAGTGGGATTCCATTTGTGAAAAGGGGCGCGAAAATTGAAGAGTTAGCAAAGGGAGGGACGAGGGAGGGAAATAAATTGCTATTTCAATTGCAGCGGACCAAGGGAATATAATAATAATAATAATATAAATTTTAGTTTTTCTGAAAAATCTTTTTTTATTTGAAATACTGAAAAATCTTTTTTTTATTCAACTGTATATTTATTTCCTTTTATGTTGAATTTCATTTTTTGTAATAAAATTTATTTTAAATCATTGTTATTAACGAAATATAATTGTTTTATGACGATAATAATAGAGTAAAAAATCTATTTTTATTTTTATTTTCTATTTTGTAAAATATGATAAAATTATAGTTAACAAAAAATATGTCATGAAATCCATTAATTATTGTTAAAAATATATCAACTTAGTTGATCATTTTTTGGCATTACATCTATAAAATACTAGTCATTGATCCGCAGATTGTAAATAATATATATATTTAGAACTATTTTAAAATAATAAAGTTAAAAACTACAAACTAAACAAATATTAAAAAAAATCAAACCTAAAAGTGAGAATTTAAAAAGTTATCATAATAATTTTATTTGATTTTTTATTAAAGTATATATATTTTTTAATATGCATGATAGTAATAATTGAATAAATAAATAAATAATGGTTGAAAAAATAAAATTTTTTTACTCTTTACATTAAATAAAAAAGAAAAATGTATTTTTAGTTGAATAAAAAAAAGTTTTAATTAAAATAAAAAACATAATTATTAATGAGATAGAAGAGTGATATTTTAAATTTAATGAATTAGAGTGTTTATATATTGTATATTTTAAAATAAGAATTTTTTATAAATTATTTAAGAAAAATATAGAAAATTTAATATTTTTACATGTAAGACTTTTAATTTATTTTTCATTGTTTTTTCTCAATGCCAAGAAACGGTTTATCTCTTTTAAGTTTCTTCCCAATTTTTTTTAATTATATGTTAATATAATAACATCTAATCTATAAAATGAGCTATATGCAAAATGATAATGTCATATCAAATATCAATCATGTCTTTTGAGCTCCATTCGTCTATGTTTCCAGTAATTATCCATTTGACCAATGAAATGAACCAGATGATGCAAACCCAACTAGATGATGAGGTTGCAGAATTCCCAATTGAATTATTTCATAGGTTATTAACACATAATCCTCAACCAAAGCAAGTTAAAAATGGGAGGAAGAGCAGTTGATACTTGATAGTTGATAGCACTACAATCCACTGCTACTATCATGGCAACTAGCAAGGAGAAGCCAGGAAGAACTATTTGTACTGATGGAAATCAAAATTTGCAAATGCAATTCATGGATTATGTCGAAAAGCAATAATTTCTTAATAGTGAAGAGGTTTTTATAACTTAAAAATAAGCTAAGATCATGATAATACCAGCAAAAATTTTGAACAGCAAAACATAACATAAGCTTTTCCCATCCATTTGAATTCTGTCCTAACATAAAAGCAACATCATAAACAAAATAACAGTGTTCCAGAACACCTTAATACATCCATCCTAACATCACAAACAAGCTAAAACCAGTTATGCAGAAATCCTCTCTCAGACGATAGCATTGGCAGCGCTAGCAATTCTTGGCCACAAATCAGCACACTCTTTCCCAATGGGGCCAGTGATAGCAGATCCTACAATCATGAAGAAAACAATAAATTTATATGGGTGCCAATAATAGAAGCAAAACTGGAAAAATATTTTCCAGTTAGCTTCCCGTTAACAGCAAGGTATAACAATCTGAAACCCGTTGTATTAACTTGTTAGCACAAAATACCAATATAAACTAAGCCCATAGAATATGTAGGACATAACGGCACTGGCAAATGTGAATTTTAGTACCTTTCATCTCTCCCTTTGGGTTCACAATCACACCAGCATTATCTGCAGCAAGAAAAAACACACAACAAATTAGGGTTACTTAAAGATGAACCCAACCAAAATTAAGAAGAAATATTCAAATTTCACTTGGGAATTTGTAATAGCAATGCATCTATTCCTAATAAAATGGCAAGACTTCATCATAATAACATTACTCCACCAATTACCCAATTTATAAACAACAGAGAATATAATAATTGGAATTATACCAGGAGACAGGTAGCATAATTCTAAAGAAAAGCAAATCAACTGTTTAAAACTGGCAATTTATCCTATTTTTCATTTATGCTTCTAAATCAAAAGTGACTAATGCATTTAATGGCCACTCCATTATCATAAGAAGCAACTCATAAAATCAAAACATAGCCCAAATAAAGCTAAACCCTAACCAAATCAATTAGGCTAGCTAATTAACTATTTAAAAACACACCTTCGAAATACATGTAAACACCGTCCTTTCGGCGCCAAGGTTTGCGCTGCCTAACGATGACCGCCGGCATGACCTTTTTCCTCAGCTCTGGTTTTCCTTTCTTGACGGTAGCCATGACCATGTCACCGACGCAAGCCGACGGCAAGCGGTTGAGACGTCCCTTGATTCCTTTGACGGAAATGATGTAAAGATTCTTGGCCCCAGTGTTATCGGCGCAGTTCACCGTTGCTGCCACTGGGAGACCCAGTGACATCCTGAACTTGTTCCCAGCTGATCCTCCCCTTCCTACAAAAACAAATGGATTATTTAGTGAAAATTTTCTTGTTTGGTAGATGAGAAACTGCAGGAAAATCAAATGAGCTGTTGATTGAGATTTTTTTTTATTTTTTCTTTTTACCTCGCTTCGACATGTTTGATCTGCTCCTTGTGCACTGAAGAACGAGAAGAACGAAGGATGCGCCCCTTTTATATACAGGTCTTGGCTATGAGATACTAGGGTTTTTTAGGGTTTTGCACGGCGCCGTTTTATTTTCAACTTACGATGTCGTTTTAGTTTTCTAAATTCTCCACATTGACGCAAGATACCCCTAGCCTGGGCATCGTTTGCGCGGATAAAAAACTTTTATTAAGATTTCCAAATTTCATTATCTCTTAATTCGAGCGGCAATTAAGATTAAATCCCTTTAAGATTTTAATTTTGAATTTTATATATAAAAAAAAAATTATTTTTTTATAAATCTATCAAATTTAAGTTCTAAAATAGTTAAAATTTATATGATTATCAAATGTTAAAAATATTAAATATATAAAAAATTAAAAATATTATATATAATTATTTAATTTATTAGATATAAAATATATATTATAGTTTTATTAATTAAAATGTAAAATATACTAAATATCTATTGTAAAATAAAATGAGATTGTTTTATCTTGTGTATTAACTTAGTTTAATGTACCATTTATAATACACGAACACTTCAATTAGTAGACATTTTTTTATTTTTATTTTTTTATACTTATGCTATCTACATACTTCAATTTAGAAAATAAAAATTTCAATTAGAAGTCATTTTCTATATTCATATCCTCATTTCTCATATTCGTGTTTGTATCCATACTGCCTAGTGCACCATGCAAAACTTTTTCATACTCAATGCCTTTCTTAGTTGTGTTGATAAATAAATAAAACTTTAAAATTGATAAAAATTTAATTTATTATTATATTTTTGTACAAAGTTTTAGTTCCACCAAATGTGAAAAATTTTCTCATTTCCCAAGACTTAAGAAAATCTTGAATGTATATTTATAAACTAATAAAAGAATTCCACAATGTGGTTTTAATTTGTTTTTTTATTTGTAATAAATTAAATTATATTCATGTAAGCTTGTTTATTAAAATAGAATAACATAAAATAATTTTTAAACCATTAAAAATATAAAATCTTATAAATTTTATTATAAATACTTTGAATTTAATTAATAAGTTTTATTTAAATTTTAAATTTATGAGTAATCAACTCAACTCTATAATTTTAAATTTTAAATTTATTAGCTCAATTCAACTCTATAATTCAAAGAAGGCAAAATGCATTATTAAG
>CATIWK010420044.1:0-10162 GCA_949634005.1 Mallotus japonicus
TTTTTCATTAAAATAAAAAATACTAGAAATAAGGTAAAAAATAATTATTTCAAATCATAACTCATGAATCACATGCACTTTTTTTAATAACATAGTATAAGAAATTAATATATATAATAAATAAGTATTTGATTATGAAGCTAATAACTGATATATCTCGACACAAAACTTGACAAGTGCAAACGAAAAAAAATTGTAAGTGCAAGCTAAAAGAAATATATTTAGACTTTTGAAAATTATTGACTTTAATATAATAATAAGGAGAAAAAAAATGTTTTTTTATATAGGACTTTAATTTTATATATATATATATATAAAAGTCACAAAATTTAATCATCATTATCAAATCACAATATCTATAGTCTAATTTTCTTCTGCCTTGTAATTACTTGTTCACTTGAGCTCAAAATTTTCTTTCTTTTCTCTTTTTAAAAAAAAAAAACTACGAGCTTTTCTTCTTTCTTTAATCTCATCTTCAATTTCAGATTTGATGTATCAAATATTTTGACTTTCACAAAATACCACAAAACACATTTGGTTAAGAAGTTGAAACACTTAAATGAAAAACAATTGTACAAGTCTATGGAGCTGTGTACAATTCTAGAGGAAATACGATGTTAATTCGCCAATGTTAATCCAACAGACAAAAATCATTAACAATTTCAGAAAACAGGACAAAAGAGGGGAGCTCTAGGCTGATGTTCAATTAAATAACATCCCATTAACCCTAAATCTCAACTGAGTAACTAAAAATCACTACTAATATCCCTAATCCTCAACAAAAAATATTACTTTTTTTCATCATGATAAAGAATATATATATATATATATAGCACTTTTACTTTATGTATATGTATTCTAAAGCGGAATTTTATTTAGATTACCACTCACTTTTACAAATATATTATCCCTAAAAATTTATAATTTGTAGGATTTTAAGTTTCAGGAAATTTTTATCCCTTATTCCATCAATTAGAAAAAATTAAGGATACTAAAATTAATCATTTCTATTATATTAAACAAAATGTTAAGAGATAATATATTTTACTTTGTTCCCTAATGTATTCCCCTAATATCACTTATCACTTTTTGTAGTGCGGAGTCTATCATATCAGAGAAAGATAAGGTCTCCAAGAAAGATTTTGAAGAATGGACACAGAGAAATCCACAAGATGAAGTTATAGAGGTACCTGGATACCATCATATGGTAATGATGTCTAAGCCAAATGAGCTTTTGGCTCATCTATCAGATGTTGCCATGAAATATAGTTGAAACACAACCATTATTAATTATGTTAATTTTTTCTTTTTTTTGGATGGTGTACGATAATAAATTAAATCTATTTATTCCCGCATTAAATTATTAATCGAATTAAAATTTAAACTAATCTCATGTATTGACCACCCAGGCACGAGGATTGGCACCCATAGAAAGGGGTAGGTTCGATACTCCCAAGACCCCAAAAAAAAAAAAAAAAAAAAAAAAACTAATCTCGTGTATTAAATTATCACCATATAGGCATATCAGAAAGAGAAGTATAAAAATAAATAACAAATATAGATAATTATTTGCCAATTTGGGGATCACAAACCAATTCACCTACTAAATTTCATGTTTTTAAATTTTTTTAATGATAAAAATGCTTTTGAAACCATACATTTTACAATAGTTTTGTTAAAAAACGTATTAGACCCAATCCCCTACTGATACTAACTCAAATAGATTAAAGAAAGTGAACTTCTCGTAATCAATAATAAATCATGTTTATAGCTATTAAATGTTAAAAAGACTCTCTTGTGTTTCTCTCTAAAACATTAAAATTTTCAATTTTAAATATTTGAGATTCAACTGCTACTTTTCGAATGCAAATTTACCTTATTTTTAAATACTATTATTAAATAATGGTATTTTTTTTTTTGAAGAATAAATAATGGTATGCAATCATTCTTATATGTGTAAATCAAAATCAAAACATCAAAACCTTATGAGCTACACTACTAGCATAAATAACATAAAATTACGAAAAAGCATTCAAGTTTCCAGTTTCAAGACTAAATCAACGTTAGAAGTTCGATTAAACTAAAATATGAACATTTTTGGAGATCTTTAGTGAGAGTGCTCTAAATTCCAAACACATCGATGGCTACCAAAGTTTACACTTGAAATTTAATCAAGAAATGAATAAACTTTGACGTCAAACATATGTCAATGTGCGAAAGACAATTGAGAATGTGCAAATTTCATGTAAACAAATGCGATAAGAGGGAGAATAACATTGATAACAATATGTTGGCACGTGAGAACCTTTGAGGAGTAATAAAACAACAAGCACAAGCACAAGCACATATGGCATTAAGAGATAGTAAGTCCATGTTGTGGACATGGCAAGGTTCCGTGAGTTGGCTTGAGGTGTCTGAGACATAGCGTTCCACCTTATATATTAAGATGTAAAACTGTAATTAGGATACAAAAGTCGAGGGGAATTAAGACCGTAATTAGGATACAAAAGTCGAAGGGAATCGGAAAAAAAAAATGAAACTTTGTCTCTGAGTAAGCAATATGAGATTAAAAGACCTTATTTGTGATATGATTCCTTGGGATTGTGCTAATGCAATCTCTGGACTCAGGCCAGCATATTGTTAATGAATAAATGTGATAACTTTCAGAATGGTGATAGTACTAGCCACACTAATATCTACTTGTGCATATGGTGTAGTGCTTCAATTCGAAATTAAATGTGAACCTTTCTAAATCATCCTTTGCCCTAAAAGAATTGATGTTGAGTCAATAAAGAATTTATTGTGATATATAAGATAAGCATGAGCTCAAGAGGCCGAGACGGTCAGTATGAGGTCATACGAAAATCAATGTGATGTGTATGATGATGATAATAAGAATAGTTACTGAAAATATAAATGTTTAAAACTTCTATTAAATTATGTAAGTATTGAAAATCTTGTAAGAAAAAGGCTTTAAAACGTAGACATACATATTAATTTTTTTTAAGTTGCAAAAATTAATATATATATATATATATATAAGGATTTAAAATGAATAAGTTGAAAACTTATAAAATATGTAGAAGTTAATTTTTAAATGTATTTTGAGAGTGGTAAAATTATGATTTCAAAGCATTCTTTACATGTTATTTTTTCTTGTAAGAAAAAAGAAAAAAATTTAATAATTGTCAATTTTTTTACTGAAATCTAAAAATAACTTTTGAATATACAATTATATCTTTAAAATAAAATTGAATGGAATTGACATAACTCATGAAGTTAATTGAAAAAATTGATATAAAGTATGATATAATTGATTAATGAATATAAGTTCAGGATATATCTAACAAATTTCCTTTCAAATAATTTAAAACTAATATTTTTCCAAAAATTGTATATGTAAGTTGATTAAATAAAAAATGAATCTAAAAATAATAGTAAAAATACAACAATAATTTATTTTTCATAAAAGTTGTAATTTATATGGATAATTAAAAAATAGAAAATTTTTAAAAAATTACAATAAAATGTAGACATTAAAACTGAGTATATATATGTGTTGTTAATAATCTAATGTAAATGTAAAGCGGTAAATGGTAAAAATTTATCATCCCTAATGCATATACACACCTTAAAACATATTTACATAATATACAGCAAATCTAAGAAAGAGACTTTTTAAACTTAAAAAAAAAAAGTACAGTCACCTTAGGTTTTTAGTATATCCATCACAAAAATTAATTTTTTTTTTTAAAATGTATCATCGGAATTAAGTTAAATTCCAATAAAGTCATATTTTTGTTATCATAAATATAAATTCCAATATATATATATATATATATATGGTTAGGGAATTATGAGTCCATATGACACTTGCATAAGTTGACTGATACGTTCTGTACTTCTCCATTATAAGTTGAAACCAACAAGCTGAAGTTGTACTGATAATTTGGTGTCTAAATCTTGGAATGTTAGATGAATAAATGTATCCTACTGTGCCGTTCGTAGCCATTTATTTTATAAATTTTTCTATGCAGTTGTAATTTAGCCACGTCCAAACTAAAATAATATTGAGATTGAGTTCAACTTGGTTCTAAAACTCAATTATTCAGATGAGGTAAAATGATAAAATATTAATAAATTATATCAATTACACTCCTAAGCATTTCAAACCAAATATCATGGAGCTTAAATTTGACTCACCAACTTGAATCCAAAGCTTAAATCAACCAAAAATTAATGTTAATTTCAAAAATATTTCGTAAGAGTTTTATATTTTCTACATTACATTTCAAATGGGGCTATTTTTTTTCCTCTTCTTCTGTAACTCCATTTAAAAAAATACAAAGCTTGACTCTTGTTTTCATCACATTTTTCTTTGGACGACAAGCACCATATATAGTGACAGATGATCTGACTTTCTATATTCAATTGATGTTACCAATTAGTCCTGTCACCAACAAGAAACAAAATCATGAAGTGGGTAATAATTTATGGCCATAGCCCATATGCGAACAATGTGTATGATAACTAAGTCCCCAAGTGGCTGACTTACGACTTTTGGTATACATTACTGATAAGCTTATTATTGCCACAAATTGTCCAAAATCCAAGATGTACATACCAGAAAATTAATGAAGTAGCCTAAAATTTTATTAAATTTTTGTATAAAAAATATTTTATAGTAGAATTCACTTAAATTTTAACTTTTTTAGATCAGTAATAGTTGCAAATTACCACAAAAAAAAAATAGTTATTAGCTGCTACATGATTAATAGATAGTGCAAGAACATCTCAAAGGCAGAATTGGAAGGAAAAAAAAAAGCAGAACAATCATGTAATCAATCATGCATGTTGCTGGCTTAAAGATAAGGTGAATGTATATCCCATTAGATTATTCGAGTCCCACATTATATCTAACGGCAATCTCTACAAATAACAAACGTTCTATGTTAGTAATTTTCTTTTTCTTTGTATTAATTCAGAAATGTGGGATCATTAATGATTTGATAAGACAACGTAATTGCAACTCAAGAGTTAGGTGCGCCCACGCAATTCATTTATTACGTTTCTTACTTCTGCATTATGGTCCAGAAAATTTTTTGTGTAGATTAGAGATTGTTTGTTGATATATAAAATGATAGTTCATTATCTAACGGGTTCTTTCTATTTTAATTTTTATAAAATTTGTTCTTATTTATTGAGATACTGTTGGATCAAATTAGAGCATTGTTGGAAAAAAATTTTCATTTTTCAAATTAAATGAAAATGGAATTCATATAATGGGAGCAAATTTTCCATTCCGTAATCTTAGAAATATGCATCCATGAAATAAGAATTCAGTGAAATATAATTGACTGGGATGTAATGAAAAAAAAAATCTTTTTTTTTTCTTTCATGTTTCGTTTATATATATATATATATATTTCATATTAATGAATTGCTATTTTTAAATTAGTAATACATTAAAGATTTTCATTATCCAATCTTTTTATCTTTTCTTTGTTAGTGTTATCACACATACGATGATGAATGCAAAAAATAGATAGGCACTACTCTGACATGCTCCAAATAACTGTAAAATGCATCATGTCTTCACTTCAGCATGCGCCCATCAACAATATCTATAATCAAAGATGACTCTAATTGCTAACAACGACAACAATGGAGATTCAACGAAGGCAGCCTAGAATAATTATATTCTCTCTGACAAATCTCAAAAGACATCAACACCCATCGAATATTGAATGCATGAACATGAAGTGATGGCCGAAATCTACATTTGGTTGTTATTTAGTAAATTTTGACGATATTTTTATCTGCAATTTGTAATGATAGGTTTGATGAAATGGTAGGTATATCAGTTAACTATTAGTCCACTAATTAATGCAAACCATTAGCAGTCTTAACTTTTGTTCTTTCTAATTAAAATAAAAGCAAATTACGTTTACCTCCTTGGGATTAGACATTATTAACATTTTAAAATTTCCTGTTTCAAAATTGAATATTCACCTCTCTAAACTTTTATATACCATCAACTGAGGACATCTGTTAGATTTTTTGCAAAAAAAAAGACTATTATACCCTTATTTTAACATGCGTCTTCTCTAACCCCTATACATTTAATCCCTAACATTTACCTTTCTCAAATTTTCAATCAAAATTCCTAGCACAAAATCCCTAATATAAAATCCCTAACACGAAATGGCATATTAATCTTAACCACATTGCCCATTGTTATTGTCGCATTAAACCCACATAATCCCTAGATTAATCCTAACTACATTGCCCATTGTTATTCCTCAATATTCACCCATGTGTTAGGGATTTTATGTAAAGGATTTTGGATTAGAGATTTTGATTGAAAATTGGGGAAAGGTGAATGCTAGGAATTAGATGTGTAATGGGTTAGAGAAGACACATGTTAAAATAAGAGCATAACGGTTTTATTCTGAAGAAAAAAAAAAAAAAGCTAATAGATGTCCTCAATTATTGGCAGATAAAAATTTAGGGAGGTAAATATTTGATTTTGAAATAGGAGGTTTTTAAATGTTAATTATATCTAATTTTAGAGAGATAAATATAAATTGCTCTTAAAAAAAATCTCTCCTTTTTTTTTTAAATATTTGATGATTTTAGAATTTCGACAGTTATATAAATATTGATGATTTTAGCATTCAACCTGATAAAGACCATAAAAAAAGCTCTCTTTTTCTAACACACCATAAAATTTTATAAACTACCAACAAAAGCATAACAAGTGTATATATATACATAGGATCTAAGTTTAGTAAAAGGAAGGAATAAGGGTTGAAATGAATTTTGCAAGATGAGGTGTCACCTAAAAGAAGAGTTTCTTCCTTTAGATAGCCCCCTGTAAAAAACAAAAAAGTTGCTTTTGAAATTGTGGAATATACATATATACACACACTAGGAAAATTGATATGCTTTATTTTAAATTTTGAGTCAATTATAAATTGAATTCTATTTTGAAAGATTTTCAATTTGCTCCTGCAACTTTACGAATAGTATCAATTATATCCAATTTTATTTAAAGAATCTAATTATATTTTTAGAAATTACTTTTAAATCCCTGCAAAATAAATTTGACAGTTATTTAAATTATTTTTTAAAAAAATAAAATTTTAAAAATATTCTCAAGGTTTAATCTTTCCAATTTTGAAATAAATTTTGAAAATTAATTTTTAAATTTTTACATAAATTTTAAGTTTTTATGTACCCATGAAAAATAAGAAGAAAAAAAGAGTTATAACTTGCTAATCAATTTATTATATAGACTAATATAAATATAAATATAAAGTAAGTACTTTTAACTCTCACTATAAATAATAATAAATTTTTATTTTTATATTTCATATTTATCAAAAAAAAAATTTATTTTTGATAATATTTTAGTATCTCAAAAGCCTTTCTTTGTTTTTCACTTCATACTTTTTTGTTTGATCTCTATTAGAAAAAATTTTAAATAATACGGTTGAAATTTGAGAATTAATTTTTTAAAATAGTTAGAATTTAAGATTTTTTAGTGAAAAAGTTAAAAATTTATAAAATATTTAAAAATAATTTTTAAGTTTATGTCGAGAGTGGCAAAAATTAAAATTAAAAATCTAACTCTGTTTTTTTTTTTTTTTTCCTTTCCAAAAAAAACTCTTAACTTACAATAATGTTCTGAAGGAGATTATACAACAATTTCTCTTACCACTTGTTACAAATTTCTTTTTATTCAAATATTTAATACATATTTTTATTAATATATATATGTATATATATATATATAAGTATTTAACCAATTTATAATTGGTTTGACTTGATTACTGAAGAAATCAAAATTCATTTCATAAAAATATAAGGAAAATAGTTATTTCCATTAATGGAAAAATCACATTCTCATTTTCATACAAAATCTTTAGTTGAACAAACACTCAAAATCATAATAGTAAAAAATCCTTAGATTACATTGTGTGAATAATGTTTCCCAAATATGTCCTAATGATTCTATTTTTAATGATTTTTTTTGTTAATAAAGAGATCATATAATTTAGATATTGATGGACAGCATAATAGAGGGTAGCCTTCCCTTTTTAAATTGACAACGGCAGGATTCGAATTCTACACTTTAAATTGCTTTCGGAGAGAAGTCATCACTTGACTACTCTTTCATTGACCCTAGTGATAATATTTAGTATTAGGGCTGCACAAAAGTTAACCAACCCGAATTGATTCAAATCAATTCAAACTGTTCAAGTGGTTATATGGATGGTTATGGTTTTGAAATTTTTATAAACCGATCTTTTAGTTTGGTTTTGAATTAAGAAAATAAAAATCTAATAAAACCGAACCAATAATATGGTGTAAATTTGTCTTTTTTAAAAAATATATGCATATATTATACACGAGATATTAATGAAAATAATTTTCTAATTTCCTAAAATTATAGACTTTTAATTACTTAAAGTCCTAAACTATTCAACTTTCCTTTTACTCTTCAAACACCTCAACTTTAACTTAGCACTTTCTCATCACATCGTCTTCTTTGTAATAGCAATTCACTAATCACTAAAGTTAAAGCTATTTATCATATCAATAAAGTGAGTATTAACTAATTCTTTTTATTTTTGTAGATGCTACCATTGATGGATGCATGTTTTGGAATACGTGATTGAGCAAGAATTTACTTTACTATTTTATAAATTATGTTTTGAATTTTTTAAAAGTTAAAATAATATGCTGAATTTTTATTTTTTGGATGATGTTTATATTGTTATTTTTTAGCATATGATTTTAAATTAATTTTTGTGGTATGTTCAGTTTTTTTTTATTTTATTCATTTAAACCAAATTTAAATAGTTTTAATTTAGATATTTTTAGTATTACTTGGCTTGGTTAAAAATTGAAGTATTCAAAAACTAATTTTATTGGTTTAATTTGAAATTTTTGATCTAAAACTAACCAAATCGAACCATGAACTTAATAATATCCGCATTGTTTGAATAATGTTTCCCGAACATGTCGTGGTTAGTATTGAGCACTCGCCACTAGTCACTACTCACTAGCTGACTGGTAGAGTTATAATCCTTACTTTTTGACCATTGCCAACCCGTTGTCTATCAATAATTAGTACTGTCGGCCAAACATTTCGGCTATATATGCCTTGGCCACATGATCCGCATCCCACTCCATAAGATTTTTCAAATTTAATTTCACTATATTTATCATTATTGTTATCACTCCATCTGGAACTCCAATGAGCTGCATTTCACTTTGTCATGTCCATATATATAGTGTTCGAATTTTCCAGATTCGCTCATTAACTCTCTGTCAAACTCACTTTTCTATAATTTCCGCAAAAAAAAAAACTCACTTTTCTAGATATACTGGTTTGAATTTTTTTTATTAAATATTTGCCGTGTTAGATATTTATATCCACTTCAATTATTCTAAAATTTATCTCAAATTAATTTTAAAATTTTTTATTACATTTTCAATTTTTAAAAATTTTAAATGTCTTAACATTTATATTAATAAATATTAATTTTTAAATTTAAAATATGTAAGTTATACATCGAAAAGTAACTTTTCTAAAAATATTATTGTAAAAATTTAAAATTTACTTTAAATTTTTTAAATTGATCTTAGCTAATTTTATTTTATTAATTAAATATTTGAATAAAAATTTGAGTGAGTTTGTATACATTCAAATTTTATAATTCAAAAAACACTGATAAATGTAGTGAGATATAAAAATTCTTTTTAAAATCTAACTTATCACATGATTATTTCACGCACTGAAACATAATAAAATGGTAATATTAATATAAAGAATATAAAAAATAAAAAGAAGAAGAATAAGGTTAGGTGTATGAAATTTGATTAGAAGAGGACTGACATTGTCATATAGAATCCTTAAAAATAAATAAAGAATCAAACATGTGACAGAATGCATGAACAAAGAATCAAAAACACAATATGATTATTATAGCATTTGAATTAATTAATTGCGGACACATATAAAATACCACAAACCAAGCCATTAATGGATGGTGATGCCAAATGGAAACGTCATAACTGTATTAATCAAATTTTACAGATAGAAGCATTGTGGGATTAGGAAAATCCTGAACCTTTAAAAGTGGAATAAGAA
>CATIWK010420061.1:0-21373 GCA_949634005.1 Mallotus japonicus
TCTCTTTCTCTCTCTAAATTCTCTCTCAACCTATCCTAACTTAGGCATCGGAGGGTTTGTGGGGGAGACCCCACCTCTCACCTTGCCCCTTTGTTGGTTGCTTGACATACAGGACTCGGAGGTTCCAGATTCAAGTTATCAACAATAATCATAAAAATAAACAAAATCAAGTAAATATAAAACATAATAAAATTAAAATGTATAAAAACATGAAAATACACAACCAAAATTATAGAAAAACATACATTCAATGTTATCCAACCCTTTACATGCAACCTAGATTTACTAAAGCCACCATTAATTTTAATTAAGGTTATACCAAATTAAACCTAATTTACTAATCAATTTTAGAAAGCAATAAAATAGAGATTTCACTATGATCCCACTAATGGAGTTATTACAATTTATATAAAAAAAAATTATTAAACAAACCAAATAAACAATAAAATAAATAATAAAGAGAAAATCAATAAAAGAAGACAAACTAGGTTATATCTATGGCTTTTCATGGATTTTCGTAGACTAGTTCAGTTTTGATCTTCATGACTACTCCATAGTTTTGAATCTCCCACAAAATCAAGGAATAAAACAAGAAAATAAAGAAAAAGAATTAGAAAAGACAAAAAGAAATAAGTAAAATAAAACTAAACAAGACTAAAATAATAAACTAAAAATTGAACGAATAGTAAAATAAAACAATAAAAGAAAAGAAAAGGGATGAAGTGGAATGTGATACTGTTTGATTTCTCCTCAGAGTTTTGCGACTGCGAATTGATCTTCCTTCTCAAGTGTTGCTTGATTGTTTTTGAAAACAAAAGATTAATTCCCTCAAAAGCCTATGCTTTCCCCAAGAGAAAAAAAAAAAAAACCACATCCAAAAAGAATAAAAATTGCTTTTACTCTTTTTTTTTCTCTCTATGTGATTTTCTTCCCAAAAGACCTCCTCTTTTCTGTGTAAAATCATAAACTTATATAGAGGACGTAAACCTAGAAAATCTAGGTTACGTGAGTTGTTCTCCTCTAGTGATCTTATAATCATAGGAGATAAAAATCCTTTTTAAATTAAATAAAACAGCAATAATCTGTGATTATCACTAAACAGAGTCATTATCTAACTCTGATTTTATTTTTGGACCAATCAAAATCAAGAAAATTAATTTTGGAAAATTAAAAAACACTAAACAACATCGGAAACCGATTGGAGGTGTGCAATTCCGATCGGAAATGTGGAATTCCGATTGGAATTACATATTTCCGATCGGAAATACATAATTTCGGTCAGAATTATACAATTCCGATTGTGGATTTTTTACACTTCGGCCCCTATTTTAATTTTTCTATATTTTGAAATTAACCCACAAAAGAAAAAGAAAAAATTTCAATTAAGTCCTTAAAAACTTAGCAATCAAGTCCTTGAGATTCAAGAATCGAAATTTGAGTACTAATTTCAATTGAATTTTCATCATTGGATCCTCGTCGCATCCACATTCAATTCACCCTAGAATTGGGTGCTTACAATTCAGGTCTAATATTCCTATAGATTATTGCATTGAATTCAACCATAGAGAGAGCTCGACCAGCGGATTCTAGTTCATCGGCTAACGCCTTAGCTTTCTTGAGATATTAAGTTATTGATAAGTCGTTCCTTTTGAGTTATTGCAATTTAATATGAATTTGCAACTATCTGTTTTGAGAAACAGAGGCAAATGCACTTTTTAGATCTTGCTAAACAGCTTTTGATGAGTGATGTCCAATTACATATGGAAAAACATCTTCACTTAGCTAGGAAAGGATCCAAGAAAGAAGCATTTGATCCTTTTGAAACTAAGTCTCATATTCTGGGTTGTCAATCTATTGGTTTGGGTTGGATGTAGAAGGAATTGTCTACGGTGGAGGGGTAGAATTTAAGTTGATAAAGGAGTGCAATTTTTTATAGTTTAATGAGGCAAAAACTAAGCCTTCCATAAAAGATAATTTTTTGATGTCAGCTTACTTGAAAAGGTGTGATGAGCTGATGAGTTAATGACAGGTTATGGTGTTGCAGGCATAATTTGGGTTGAGGGAGAAGAAGATGCCACTGAAGGGTATCAACTCTGATACCATGTAAACGTTATATGAGAAAATTAGTTTAAGAATGGTGTTGTTTTTAATATATTATCAAAATGAATGAATACAAGCTATTAGTACATGACATTATATATACACTGAAAATTACAAGGGAACCATGATAAAGAGTACACTAGTTAAACATAAAGACTTAACCAATACAACTGATTACTAACAACTATAACAAAACATTAGCTAAAGAGTAGGGAAGCGTGTATATCCATAACAATACAACATATTTTGATTAAAAATTATAAAATTTGAAATCATACAATGTTAATTTTCCTATTTTTATTTTTTTAGCTTAAATTGAAATATAATGGGCATTCCACATTTTTACTTGTTATTGATGATAATAATAATTCTCTTATTTCTCATATTTTAAGTTTAAAGAGTATTGTAATGGATATTCCACATTCTTATTTGAAATTGAATTATTTAAAACTACGCAATGTGAATTTTTTATATTTATATTTTAAGTTCAAATTGTAATATAATAGATATTTCACATTTTTACTTGTTAAATGAATAACAAGTAGATACTCATGGCCAAGTAATTTGAAAGATTAGAGAATGTCCTTAGCTTGGCTCTTGAAGCTAGAGAGGTAGATACTCAAAGAGAAAGATGGACTCGACCAAGACAGGGTTCTTGAAAACTCAACTGTGACACATCTTTCTAGAAAGCAAACAATAAAGGGCAAATGGTGTATGTGTGCAGAGATCATAGTTGTCAAATCAAGATTCGAATCGAGAATCGAAATCTTCAATTTGTGAATCGAATCGAATCGTAAGATTCAATTCATATTAATAATATTAATTAAAAATAATATATTTCATATAAAAAGTATATTTTATATAATGTATTGTTTAATTTTAATATATGTTACTTGATACTACTCATTATTAAAAAATTTTAATAATATAATAGAAATAATAGAATTTCCAGTGGTCATTTTATATATATATATATATATATATATCTTTAGCTAAAGAAGAAAGTTAAATATAAAAGTCAATACTATAAATATATTACTAGTTTTTTTTACCCCATAAACACCATATGAAACTTGAAACAAATAGCTAGTAAGAAAGAAACAAATCAATAAAAGAAATAATAAAAATCTAAATCAATATTGCTAGTCTTTCAAATTAAAATAATAAATTAAAAGATGAATTATAAAAGAATTTATGAAGTTGATTATATTTGACAGTCTCGTTAAGTTTGAGAAACACGTAAGGAAGAACAAGTTAGGTTTGTGTTTTTATTATAGGATTTTCAACTTTTAAGTGATTTTAATTGAAAAACTTTGACTTTTTCCATTCCCTAATTGTATATTTTAAATAAGATTCATTTTATTCAATAGACGAGAATTGTTGAGAATCGTAGATTCGTATCGATTCTTATGATTCACTTCAAATCGTAAGATTCGGCATCGATTCTTATACTTTTCCGATTCACCTATAGATTCGCATCGAATTTGGGGTAAACCGACTCGAATCGTAAGATTCTAACAACAGAGTTTGCAATTAAAATGATGATGTCTCAGGGCTAAGAAGGTTTTTAATGTTAAGAACTAAACAATGCATCATGTGAAGTTGTTCATAGGGATTTCTTATAGAATTACATAATGTATTGTTTAAAAACAGGGTGATAGATGAAGCAAATTGGAGTTTATAGTGAAGTGAGATTCCGTGGCATCTGTATATGCTTTATGAATGATAATTGATGGGGTGGCTATCAGAACTCTGGCTCTGACTTTGTTCATTATTAACAAATATATGTGATTGGGGTAGATGTCTTACAAGCAATTTAGTAACAGAGAACTTAAAACTGTCTTCAGTTTTCGTTTCCCCTGCACACAAGCTTATGGTAATTCTTTAATTTTCCCAGGAATTGTCATTGCAAACATTTGCACTTATTGTTGCAGGCCACTAGTTAAGTGTCATAAAAGGGAAACATAGATTTTAATCTGTTCTACTTTTGAGGGGAGAGGACGCTTATTTGGTTATGGTATGGTATTGTGCATATACCGAAAACACGTAAGCCATGTCAAACTAAATTATCATGGAGCTGCAGGGACGTGTAGTGGACTGTACATTCATTTATGGTTTTCATCCGAAACAAGTCACCAGGGATCACGCGCAGTTACCTGAATAACACCGTTTAGACGATGCCTCTTTCTTGAATTTTGTTGAGATACCTCGCCCAGGAACTCAAATATGAGATCATCATCTACAACTTAATCAATCTAAATGCAGTTACTCATCATGATGGGTTAATTCAAATTATGTATCCAATCCGAAATAGTTTGTGACAAACGGTTGAGAATGTGCTATAATCCAAGTTAAATTCAACCCATCAGCAACCTCGCTAATTCACAAAAAATATGAATCCTCATCATATTTAAGAAAAATACAAACATCATGATCTACATAACAGATTTATTAAAAGCACTCACTCTATACACAAGGCTTTTAACCCAAGAAGAAGAAGGGAACTGGAATAATGAAGATAAACATCGACGATCATGAAGGTAGAGGAAGAACATAACAGATTTATGGAAAACTTCCATTCTCAATAGTTGGCTGTGTTCTTGACAGTGTTGCAGAAGGCATTTTGCTATTACCAACCCAAATGGTTTCAAGAACCAAATCTTCATCAGCTTGTCTTTCCATTACTTGAATCTTCTGAGTCTTCAAAAGTTTCGTAGACAACAACACAAAATATCCCACTAAAGCTAGTCCTCCTAGGCCAACCACAGCCCCTACTACCCACGCATACCATAGCCAATGCTTCTCCCTTTGGCCCTCTCCTGGCCTCTTCAATGGAACTACAATAGAGAAATGACCCTGATCTTGAGAATAACATACATTACGCTGGTTCATTTCACTGATGTGAAATCTCCCATTTTCACCAAATGAAACACATTTCGCTTCTGAGATCATATTTTCATATAATGTCAAATTAGAGAAATGAATTTCTATGTTCCTTCCATTTGTATCAAGACTAACTCTCTTGATACTCTTGGCTTTTGCATTTGATGCATTGAAAACCTTAAAACCAACAACAGCAGTCACCATCGAATAGCCTGGAACACTATAATAATGAGAAGACCAGTTGCCCAGGTTTTGATATACTACAGCAAGCCTCTTGACATGAGGCATTGTCTTGGTCCTTGATGGAATATAAAAATTGCTAAAATTAGCACCAACATTCCATAATCTCTGGCTTCTGAGACGCACAATCGAAACCTCCATGCCTGACAGATTGGCAGGGAGAAGAGCCCTATATAAAGCACCAGTCTGCGGCCGGTGCCGGACTAGAGTCTTGAAAGCAGAATCCAGAAGAAAAGCATCCAGAGAATTAGTATTGTGTACACTCTGCAAAGATGGTGATAAATATAAGCTGAGAACCAACCAGATTATTCTCAAACTCATCTTGCTTTTGGGTACTAAATATCAATCCCTTTAGTCATTGATCAGAACAATGTATTTATGTTTGATCACTGAAGCTAAATGAACAAGATCCTAAAGTTAGCATAAAGACAACATTGGAAACTTAATTAGAATATCTATTGAATGATGATGCTTGTCTAAGCATGCTTAAGGTGGGACCTAAACGTTATTATGAAGTAATTGGAAGTCATTGCAGTTGACTTAAGGCTAGTGTGAGTTGGCTTCATTGATCTTTAGATGTTCTTAGAAAGAACGGCAGAATTTTAGCCCAAAACATGCGGGAAGCATATTTATATTTTTGTTAATGGCATTACAAAGTTCCGCTGATTGCTCTCCCTTCTGTGGAGGCAACGGGGGTTATGGCATGATAAAAATTCTCTCTCAATTAATGCATATAACAATGATAACAAATTGCTTGTCTTGTTTTATAATCTAAATCTAATCCGCTAAGGGCTCAAGAAAGTGAATCAAAGGAAGCAATTAGTAGATAGTATTATAGCAAGCACTTCAAGTGGAAAATATTTTATTATATACTAAATAAAGGCACCAAGAGCAGCCTCATGATTGTTCAAGGTATGGTATGGATTTTATGTTCCCTTTTTAGCAGGCATTGGCATAGATTCTTGATGGGTTGTCAATGATGCAGCCAAAAGTAGTACCTGTGCAGAGGCGGGTGTTTGTATTAGGCATTCAAGGAAAAAGAACCAACTCTTTTTACAATATATCAAAGTGACATGGCTCCGACACAGTAGAAGCAACAACTACAATATTTCGCTGTTAATGTATAATACTTCAATGCAAAAAGACAAATGATTCCTTCCACCTTGATGAAAAGATAGGAGAAGAACCTTGTTATTCCCTGTTAATGATGTTGCGACTTGCATTCATCTAACTTCTCCAAGAAGGTAAGCAAATCCCGCCTATAGGGACAGGATTTATGAACATAGCATCTCCCATCCAAATGTGCAGCTTGCAAGCATTAAAAAGAAATGCTAAATAAATTACTTTGATACAATCCCATGTATATTTTAGTACGTTCCAGTTTAATCTAAGATAGATGGGACGGAGCATCTCAGATACACCTTTCAATACATAACACCAATTCAGGGACCCTGAGTGTCCTAGGGCAATTTGATATATAAAAGATAAAACCACCAGGCCAAAAGTCAAAAAAGGGTCATCATGAAGTCAAAGATTTCATGGTTTTATAGTAAGCTCTGCCCTGAGATGGAGGATGCCATTAATGAAATAGAGGCTGTCGTCCGCCATGAATGCTGTCCAAGGTATACCAAACAGGTTCCTATATCCAACAGCCTTGCCTCCTGTGAATGTGTAGTTTCCTTTGTACTTGCTCACAAACTCTTCAGATGGCTTTGATCTTGCTGCAAATTCATAGTCAACAGCAAAGGTTACTGATCCCTTCTCTTGCATCCCCAGGAAGAGACCAAAGCAATGAAACGAGCTTTGTTGGTCCATGTTGCAGTGAGCAGACAAGAAAAACCCTTGCCCACCCAAGTGAAATGCTTGTGAATAAACACGGCCAGCTGGAAATAGATGTCCACACTCCTCACGCTTCAAGTCCAGGTACACAACACATTGCTGACGTGGCAGTTCAAACTCCACCACCTTGACTGGGCGGTACTTGTATGCCCGCTCCACAAAACGGCGATATGGGGCATTAGCCTCCTCTGCAGCAAGAACACGCTGCCGATATGGTGTCTCACCCTTGTAAAAGAGAGCCTCAAGCACAACCTTGGATGCAAGTTCAGGATCAAAATCACTGCCATTCAATACCTTCTTCAATTTTCGACAGGTCATAAATGGAAAACGTATTAATCTACCAAGTCGTGTGGCAAGAATTTCTCGTCGTTCCTCCAGTTTAGGATAATGAGTGCGCGCCCACTTAAGGACAAAATCATAAACAGCATCCTCTGAAGCTACCTGTAGATCATCACTGGACAATATTGCCTCAATGCCAGCCAAGGGCAAGTTAAGGACCTCTTCTTGGAACCTAACAAAGAAATGCAGAGAACAAATGAGTCTATAACTTTCTACAAATAAAAATCATTACAATAATAACAAAGGCAGCCCCTTCCCCAATCAGAATTGCAAGCAGCCAACAAAAAAATAAGCTTATAATATCTCTTTCCAATTCTATGAAGCAAAAGTAGTAGGTATTGCCTGCAGCACCAAATTGCAATGTATCCCAAGTTTTGTTCAAAAAAGAAAGCCCATCGAACAAAACAAAATGGACATCATCAGGAATGTTGACCTATAATTCAGAATAAATAGAAAAACACCCCAATAATAACAGTAAGGCCCTCAATAATAAAACAGGGAGCAGCAAATGAGAAATACTCACTTATTTATGTCCTTGTATCGTGCAGCAAGATACTGCTTCGCCGCGTCAGTCAGCGGCTGAACTGCTTCAGCCATTAAAACAGTACAAGGCAAGTCCAAATAGAGTAATGCAGACTCACATGTCATGGGCAAATTTCGCAACATCCTGCTGCAATATCTCATGCATGATGCTACTTCAAATTTGTCAGCAGCCATCAACACATCCAATAAAGCAGTAGGTGTGGCGGTTGGTAAGGTATGACTGTACATAAAATTAAGCAGGTCCATTAAGGCTGCTTCTTCTGATCCAAAGCAACAAGTAGGAGAAAGCCAAGTCAGCATTTGTTTCCTTATGAATAAAATAATCACTATGATATTGTCAATGATGACATATTAGAAAATTAATCCAGTTTCCCACAAAGATAGATCAAGAAACCAAATTCTTCACATTAAAAAGAAAACGCCCACATTCAGCACATAGGATCAGTAACAAAAAGAAAAAAAATTAAAACGCAACTATTTACCAGATGCATGTATCCGTAGAGTTACATGTCGCTGCTCCGACTCTCTCATCCCATTTGAAAACAACTGCAAGAAACAACAAAAGTTTATAAAATGTTCCATATGATAGCCAAGACCAACAATAAAAGCAGCACCAAAGCAAAGCATGACCCCTCACCTTGTAAAAAAAGGGGCTCTTGGCTGCTAATATTGGAGAACTGATATGCAGGGTCTTAACTTTAATAACAGTTGAACAATCCATATTCCAGGATGAATTATTACTGCTAGGAACATCATCCTCTGCAGAAATGTAAACAGCAAATCAACTAATGTCCAGATATCATTACGACCAATGATTTTAACATAATCACAAAACACATCCAAATCATATAATAGAGCAAGCGGCAAAAACAAATACCAAGTTGATTCTGATTATCGCTAGGAGGTTCCTCAATCATCGCCATTGGTTCTTCATCCTGATTTTCATAAACAACAGCATCATCTGTGTCCGGCATGCTGCAACTTATTATCTGCTCTTCACTTTGCCCAATATCTTCCACAGCAGCTATCACCCAAAAAGAAAAGAGACCATATTCTTAACCCACAACCAAATCAAAACCAGCATCAAGAAAACAAAGAAAGACTGCACTTTTAGCTTTTAGCTTTGTTGACTTCACAATTGAAATCAACCTTGATACACAACTAAAAAAAATCTGAACTTTAATTTCTGTGGCAGCCAATCTAAATTCTAAAACCCTAAAAATGTAAACTTTTTTAATTTCTACGCACATAAATATCAAATTCTAATGGTAACCAATTCAAATTTCTAGCAATCAGATTCAAACTCAACTAAAATTAACCTTTTCAACCATCAATGTTCAAGAAAAAAAATTACCACTTTCTTTCTTAATATCCTCTCTTCTTCTCTTACGATTGCGAGCCCAATCAGCAATACTAGTACAAGGATCATCCGATTTGGTCTCAGGCAAATCAGGTACGATCTCGATTTTAAGAACCCGATCAGAGAAATTACTATCGTTAAATGCAAAAGCGAAATCCGGGTCGGACCCAGAAGCATCAACAGTCCTAAAAGAGTAATCAGAGTCCATGATTGTTCGTGGATCGAAAAGGTCTGCGCTTGGCACTTTCATGCCCCTCCTCCAAAAATAAAGAACCCCAGCTTTTGAATTAAGAAATGAACATCAAAAGTAACGAATTTTTTGTTGGAGGTTACTCGAAAACCCTAGAAAACAGCGAAATTTTGAAGGAGATAGAAAGAAATAGAAGAGTTGTTGAAATGCAAGATTGGGCCATTACGGTTTTGGTGGTTAGCCTACGGCTGTTACTGACTGGGTAGTTCGTTGTCGTGTGTTGACGATTCGCATACTTATACGATGTCGTTTTCGTTTTCATAATTATATTATTTGTCATGAATTTCTATGAAATTATTTTTATTACCAATATTAATTTTTTTTCTAAACCACTAAATAAAGAAAAAATTACACAGATAACTAAATTCAAAGTAAAATGTTTCAAAAAAATACAGTGGCCTTTTTTTCTTTTCAAAACTGACCTTGCATTTTTTATTTTTACGTTATGTTTTATTTTTTTTATTTATATGGTCTCTTCATTTTTCTTCCAAACTCATCAATAACTATAAAAAAAATTATAAAATTAACCTCATTTACATGAATTTCCAGCAGGAAACAAATCTCAAACGATTACAATCGATGTTTCTTTTTATTTTTTTTAACTTTTATTTTTGAATTTGTATTCCTGGTGTTATCGTGTTGATAGATTTAGAAAAATATTTTGAATAGATTATTCGTGCATAAATTTTATTTAGAAATAAATCTATATAATTAAAAAAACATAAATACTTTACTAATATAATATTTTTAAATACCCATGTAGTTACCTTTTAAAAATTTATTTTAAATTTTGATTGTTATAAATTCGAACCGTTATCAAATAAGAGATTGTATCCAAAATTAATTTACTATTCAATTTCCTGCATCTAAATATAGGATTACATGGTTTTAAAACCCCTTTCCATAAAAAGTTGTACCTTCCTTAAACAAATAAACGGCCTCCAAACACCCTTCTATTCAGTTTCAACCTCTCCTTAACTAAACCAAAATTTTTACAGTTATTCACACGCAATTAACTAAAACAAAATTTTTCTGTCTTTCGTGTAATCCAGCAGACACCAAGGTGGTCTTGTCTTCTTGTAGCTTTCAACAATTATGCACAACGACACTCTTGAAATAGATAAGTAGAGCACTGGGCTGATGTTAAGATAACCCAATTTTCAAGCCCACAAATGGCCGC
Source organism: Mallotus japonicus (assembly GCA_949634005.1). Classification (NCBI taxonomy): domain Eukaryota; kingdom Viridiplantae; phylum Streptophyta; class Magnoliopsida; order Malpighiales; family Euphorbiaceae; genus Mallotus; species Mallotus japonicus. The sequence continues at coordinate 10,735 of CATIWK010420061.1, forward strand.
CTGTAGCACAAGCCAGATTCAGCAGAAGGGGCGGAGGACCTCGCGCCACGCAACAGCCCAAGGAATTTACTTCATTGAGCCTTTTTCGACCGCTCTATATAGAAATAAAGAGAGATTTTCGTCATCAATGAATATCTTATATTTAAGCCGAAATAGGTAAATATTTCTCTTAAGAAAAATTGAAGTGATTACTTGCGATACAATATATTCCTCTTTTCCAATAATTTGTTGAAATTAATTGGTAAGAGATTGTCATCGCTCTTAAACATAATCAATATTGGCCAACGATCTCATTGAATTTATGGGGATGTTGAACACAGACTTCAAGGAGCTTATGAAATCATATATCATTACATATAGTGCAATCCAATCTTTCGTAGAGTGTTCCTCTCGACCAAGTAAAATTTGGACCCACAAATTATGTAATTGTGTTTTTCTCATCCATTTATCGAAGAGGTCGAGCAATCTTCAATTCAAAGATGTCATATCAATCATAACTACCATTTCAGATAAAGCGCTTCAACATTTAAAAAAAAAGAGAAAAGAGCTAAAAAGAAGGTAGTGTTTTTTCTCATAGCACTACTTCTTTAAGATAGTGTCAACAGATCCAAAGAAATATGGACCTAGACAGAAACTATATGGTGAATGAAAAACTTTTTATCACTCACTCACTATCTCACATGCCTTTTCCTTTCCTTTCCTTTCTGGATGATAGGGGAAAGGATTGAGAATATGCTCACTTCACATGTGTTGGAGAATGATGATTAACAGCGCTCATTTGTTATTGAATTGAGGAGTATCCATCCGTTATTATCTAGAGCAATAACATGTACAAATGACAATATTATGATTTATTGTCAAAGTTCTAATCCATCCACTTTTCTTAGAGCACACTTACTATAGCAATATGTCATTGTAATATAATGAAGGCTCCAGAAGACCCTTGATAAATTTCGCACATAAACAGCATATATGCCATAGTATAGAATTTTATTAGCATAAAATAAAAATCTAATGAATAAAGCAATCATTTGTGGTGGAATAATCCATTCTCTCAGATATTAATTTTTTTTTTTTTTTTTTTTTTTTGTGTTTGATCATTTAACATCATCTAACATGATCAAGAATAATCACAAAAATAATTTAAAAATAAGTGACGTTTGCGTTATTTCCACACACTCTACTCAAGTACAAAGTTCGTTATAATAAGAATGTTCTTAATTATCGCTAATTGTGATTTTTTTTTTTTGTGATGAATAACGTTTATTCATGTGAATCTTTTCTTAATTTATTATTAAATCATTGGTATTTTTATCACTTTAGTAGCTTATTAATTATTATTATTATCATTTATCAGTGTGGTTGAACACTTAAAGGGCAAAAAAAAAAATCAAAATTTTGCAATTTGGGTTTTTTTTTTTGTTTAACTAAAAGATGAAATTTCATTTCATCACTGAGAAAACATACAAGAGAGTACAATTAATACATAAAAATTCCTCTCTCTTTTTTTATAGAGAGAATAACTATACTAAAAAATACAACAAAAAAAAACATTGTATAAAAATTCTCCTTGGTGAAGATAAAAAAAAAAATCTCGTTGGCCATTTGTCTCAAATGTATTGAAAGAGTCAAATTGGAGTATAATCTGAATATATTCTTCAAATCTTCACCTCAGCATCATCTTGATCTACCATTTGATAGCTTCAATGAACAAATCAAAACACAAAAATGAAAAACAAAATTTCACACTAAAATATAACCATAAGTTTTATGATAACATTCATCAAGATTTGAGTTTTATACTCAAATCCACCATAGATATATATTACATACCAAAAAAAAAAAAGATTTGATTTTTCTTGTGCTTGAAAGAGGTGTACCATTTCTAATTAATTTGGAAACCCTTTTCTATTATTTTGGTTGGTAATCAACTTCTGTTCAAACGTTTTTCTTAGGAATTTGTGGATAAGTTAGCAAATGACTCTTCCAGCTTAACCAGAGGTCTTGAATTCGAGTCATAGGTATGCAACTAGTTTAAAACTCTTGAGGTAAATCTTTGCCGTCCTTCGGGGTTTTTCTCGGACCCTATGGAATACCTGATACCAGATGGTCTTGTACCCAAAAAAGTATTTCAAACAGGTACAGTAAAACTATTTAAAGGTTAACACTCCGTTATTATTTCTTTTTCTAATGAAACTACTAGTATTCAAAATTTATTAAATTCTAACTAATTCAATTGCACTCTGCCTATGATAAAAAAAATCTCAAAAATCTTTCAATAACTATTTAACACAACTGTATTCACCAATAATCTACTCAAAATGCCACTTTGACAGGAATAATAGAGAGTCAAATGGCACTACATTATTCTTCATAAAATGGCAACAGTTTTGAAATTTGAGTAAACAATCAAATATTTTTGAATCACTTAAAAAAAATTTTAAGATTTAAAAAAAAAAAATCCCAACCCCGGCATGAAGAATTCCATTTTATGCCCTTATGCCAAAGTACTTAGCTTACGCATTATAGGCATCTAAAAAAATTCATGAATGTTTAGGTAATCATATTCATCATATACTATACCATATATACTTTTGATTGTTGAGTCATGTCAGCGAAAAAGTACCTTGTGGAAGAATATATATCTTAATTATTAGTTTTCTTGAAACATAAAAATGTGGGGGCATTATGTGTTTGGTTAAAGTTGATGAGAATATGCAAATTTCCCTAGCTAGGTATAGGAATTAGGTATGAATCTTAATTTCTTCCCAAACAAGTAATAATATGTACTGCTTCTCCTCTTCTGATATCAGTTCTGATGATAGAGAATAATCATCCTGAAGATGATGATGTTCATATATATAAATATATATATTTCTCTGATGCATCACGTCGGTGCCAGAAAAATCATTGTCATCATCTCCACCCAAAACAGGGTCAGGTTCTGCCATGGTGTGCATATATAGACACTCACAGATACAGAGATTAGTACATGAGAACAGCGTACACGCGTGCTTGTGCATAGTTTTGCATTAGGATTCCAATTTATAATCTTGTAGCTAGCTCTGAAGACTACTATACTCCAGCTAAAATTCTATATCTTTTTAGGATAAAGCTCCCTGTCGCGACTAGCGACAAGAAGCAGTAAATCACGGGGGATCATTTTTTAAAATGATCCCTTCATCAGTTGACAGCCCCCCTGTATCGGGGGTAAAAACGGAAGTTAATTTTTTTTTTGTAAAATATAGGAACTTAATTAGTTATTTTGTAGGGATCTAAGAGGTAATTTTTTAACTAGTGACAACACTGTACATGTCGCGTCAAGCGACATGTATCGTTGTCCACCTTTTTATTAGTTCATCATAGCTTTTTATGTATAAATATAAATAAAATATACACCTCGTTCAAAAAAATGTAAAAATTACATAAATTTTTATTATTTATTATATTGTAAACACGTACAGTTTTATCGATAAGACTTAAATCAATTAGTTTAGACTGATACTCTAACACTTGAAAGATTTTAAGTTCAAATCCAAACATATATAACGAGATAAAAGTGATGAGATAAATGAGATAGATTCTCTAGTTTCACCACTTCCAGAGAATGGAAATTATCAAAAAAAAAAAAAAGTTCAATATAAAACCAAAGTTTTGTTCAATTCTATTTGGTATATTTTGTGATGCGATATTGGAATTTGTTTAATTTTGTTCATTCTGTATTTTTTTGTAATCTTTTGGATTGAAAATAAAATTTAATCTATTATAGAGAAAAAAAAATTATAATTAAATATACTACAAATAATCTACTGAATAAATTAATTTATGAATTTGAAATCTTTCATGAGTAGTTCAAATAGTAAAACATATGGATATCTTATAGAGAGCAGGGTTCAAACATCAGTCCTCTCCTTACTCCCCTCTGATATGGTAGAGAATTAAACCACTTTGACTAGTAAAAAGAAAAAAAAAGAAAATATTGTAACTATTTTTCGTAAAATTAATCTAACTAATTTAAAAAATTACTAAAACACTAAATTAAATTGTCTTCCGCATCTGTCTTGTAGTTACTTTAACATAAGTATTTTTTTTTTTTGGACCAAACATAAGTATTGAATAAAGAATTTTCCAAGCTGGTAATTTAATTTCTTGGTATATATATATTCTTTTGCCAAGCAAATTGCTTAAAGTGCTCTGGGGACATATACGTGGGTGTGACATGGTGATAATATAACCTGAGAATTATTAATGTCTGAGACATGTGAGGCTATATACATAGAAATTAGAAAATGATTGGCCGAAAATGTAAAAGGAATGGACTAGTTGCAAAAAAATACTGTAGAACAGCTTTGAAAAGCTTGAAATTTGAAACTCTAGTGAGACCAAAGAAAGACAGGAAAAGAGAGAAATCCAAGAAAACTCCAAGGAAGCCAAATAACATGTAGAAGAAGAGAGAAGAATAATGAGAACAGCCAATAGACCAAAGCATGTGAGGCAGGTAACAATGATTTCTGGCAAAAGCCTCCTCTATCATGAGTCATGACAAGAACAAGAAGATGGGATTTAATATCATAATAATAATAATAATAATAATAAAGAAACGTAAGTAATTATTTTTTATTAATGAAAAATAAATCAACTTAATTAAATACCGGTAAACTATATAATACATTAATTGAATTATTAATTTTAAAATGTTTTTATAAAGAAGTGACTATTCTAACATTTTCTTATAAATTAATAGTTAATTATTATTAATGGAAAATTTTTTATCCTTTATAAGATCGATGGGAAGGTTATCTATCTGAATATATCAAGTATCAAATAGAAAAGGAGAATAATAAAAAGGAGAAAAAACAAAGAAACAAGAAAAACAGAAACAGCTGTTGGCTAGGCTGTTTGGACTTTCGAGCACAAGGTCATTTCATGAATTTGATGAAAAAAAGCTAGGAATTATGCTTGCTTTGGTACTTGGTTTTTCTTTTATGGATTGCTGGCGTGTGTTCCAGCTGCAATCCTTAATTCCTCCCTCTCACCCGTCTATGAAGGGAAAGTGTCTCTTTGCTTTGTGTTATTCTTCAAGTTCATTGTAATGTATGAATATGCTTTAATGGTTGTGTGCATGTCTCTATGTGTGTTTATGTGCCTTATTTGATTTTTTTGCTAACCTTTTAGAATACAATATCAAATCTTTTGCATTGGCTATGTTGGTTGGTGCTTCTATGTTTTTCTACTGATTTTTTTTTAAAGGAGATCATATAACATAAATTTTGATGAACTGTATAATAGGGGAGGTTTTCCTCTTTTAAATTAACAACGGCAAAATTCAAATTCTATCTGATGATAATTGATAACTTTTAAATACGTAGGTTAAATATGACATTTTATTCATTTATAAATATGAATCAATAATCAAACTATGCATAAAGTGGAACATCATAATTTAGGAAATAACTTGAATATTTAATGTGTTTTGCGTTTGTTTTCATTTGAGTTTGAATTATGATATGTGTAGTTGTATTAAATTAGTTATTATATTTTTATAATTCTACTCGAATTTAACCGAACTAGTAGAGGTTAATATTTTTTTTATATATGGATGAGCGAGCAAGTGAATTTCTTTTTATTGTAATTACATATATTATCACTTATTTATTAGCTAAGTATAATATATTTAAAATAAATAAAAGTTTTATTATAATTTATATATGTGTATGATATTCAATTGTATTTATCTATATTATATGTAATTATTAGATGAGTGTTAAGTATTCTAAATGTTTTACACTTATAAATAATATAATAAATGTCATAATATAAGTATTTTAAATGTTTTATTAATTATTGGCCTCGATATGTATATATGTGTGTGTGTGGGGGGTGTGCAGGGATCTTCAACTATTGAAGTATAATACAAAGAAATAATTGACAAAATAGCATGACGAGTTATTACCTATTGATGAAGAAGAAGATCAGATGGTAATCAGAAGCAATATATATTATAGTCCCCACACAGGACACATGAAATATCTGAAAATGTCATTCATTTTCAATGCTGTCTCCTAATATAATTAAGCTAGCTACACAAGTTTCGTTAATTATAGCATTTTCTATCTATCAATCATAATGCCATATATGCACGTAGGGCTTCAAGATTTTTTCTCTTTGCTGGGTATATATATATATGTTATTTTGTTCATAAATAATATAAATTTGGGATAATTTTATGAGTTTTTTCTTAACTTTTATAATATTTTTCGGAACAATACATATTACCAATAAGAGATAAAATAATTGGAAGCTAAGTAGTCCCTTAGATCTAGTTAAATCCTTAGTTATAGTTTTACTTGTGGGATCTTGTAGTTTTTTTAAAAAAATTTATAGTTTTTTGAAAGAAAGATTATATACGATATATAGGAATTAAATAATACAAACATGCTTCACACAATAATTAAATTTAAAACCTCACTTGTAGCGTCTCAACGTATTTTATAGTTTGATTTATCTAGTTGAGCACTAAATTACTGAATTTAGACTATATGATGGTAATTCTCTAAAAAAAAATTATTAAATTTAACTCTAATTTTAGCTCTTAATTAAATGTATCAACTTTTGGTGACTTTTTTTTAGTAGTTTGTTACTTTTTTTTTTCCCAAAAGAAAATATATCATTAATTAAACTCTAAGTACAAGGAAGAGATTAAAAACTTTACAACAAAATAATCTATATCGCCTCATCTTACTTTTAAAAGATAGATCATAAAAAGGAGAAAAAGATAATATCACACAAGAAAATAAATACAACCACAAACTCACTGATACAACGGTGCCGCATTAAGAGGATTTTGATAGACAAGAAAGCCAAAGTCATATTCTAACATGAATAAATTTTAATTTCAGATGGTAAGCTGAAATAATACTTTAGTATTCTCCACAAAATAATGGGTGTGGCAAAACTCATTTTACAAAATATAAAGAAAACCTTGAATATTGGGTAAGACAAATCAATGATCTTCTCAAAGATAATGATGTCTTCTTCTCTTTTCTTAGTATAAGTATAAACCTCAAATCTTCTTTTCATATCTAGAGAACTCTCATTAAGAGAGAACAAAATTCCCATAAAAGGAGAGCAAAATAGGATTATCGCCCTAGATTTAGGTATTTTACTAATTATTTTAAGAAAATATTATAAACTATATAAAAAGGAAAGAAAAGACCCAATTTCCGACCAAAATGGTCGAAAATTGGTTCCTATTGTCAACAAGAAGGAAGAATTCTAGCCAAGAAAGGAAGGCGCCAGAAGATGATGAGAGAGAATGGTTCGTTATTTAAATTTATATTACATTTATATTTCATCAATATTATTTTAGTTTTTTTGAACAACCATCAATATTATTTTAGTTTGGATGATTTTTTGTTTTCTAGAGAATGAGTTATATGACTTGATAATATTTGTTTTGAAATTTTTTGTATGTAACATTTTTTTTAAACTATTAATATTAAAATTCATTAAATTTTAACTAATTTGATTTGATATAAATGTATGTATCCATTCACTCATTTTATAGTCAAAATGTAAAAATGTAATACTAATTATAAGAAGAATTATAATACATTATTGAAAAATTGATGGATTAATTATCAAAAATTGAATTGCCATTGATAAAGCAAACGATTTCAAAATGGTGTGGTGGAATATAAAAGTTCCAATTACCATTTCTTGAATCTATCTTGCAGATAATTATATACTACTCCTCTCCAAATTTTAACCTCTAGTGATAAATTTTTTTGAATACTTGAGCAATCAATGGTAGGTGCACACGCACATCTTCTTTTTTCACCCCTTCTGAATTTTATAAAGTTCTTTGTGTCCTTAAAATTTGTACAAGCATGCATCAATTACATGACCAACAAACTTTTATTATTTCTTTAACAAATTTAGTGAAATTTCATTCAACCAAATGGAAAGTTTTAACTTTTCAATAAAAAAAAAAATTTACTGAAAATAATTCTAAAATAATAAATGATATTTTTTGCTACAAATATTTAACATAAACACAAGGGAATAATTACAATATCCTCATGGAGAACATAAGGAAAAAAATCTATTTTTATCTGAAAAAATCATACAAATGTGACGAACGAGTTGATCAGAGCAGAATTTGATTATTTTCTTCAGACATCCATCAAATTTGATTATCACCATCATAATCTACCAATCCATCGCTACATTTAATAAATTAGAGGACTCTTAATAATCAATAAAAATAAATATCAACAAAAACACCCAATAAATGAGATAACACCCATGCTAATTTGAGATTAATTTAACTCAAATAAGATTTATTTATGATACTTAAAAGCAAAAAAAAAAAAGTATTTAGGTGATTTTTGGGGAAAAAAAAAAGAGACCGAAAACCACCTAAAACCATAAAAAAAAAACAAGTAACTGAAGAAGAAGGTAATCAAGGGGGAACAGAGAAGAAGAAGAAGAGGTAGGTGAATCAGCCCAACAAACTTTTATTCTGAAAAATACTTTTGTACTACTTTATTTTTTAGGTATGGTTATTCTCTTTTGAAAAAAAGCATTTCAGTTTTCTGATTGTATCCTCTTGAATATTTTCCAGTTTTAAATGAAATTTAATGTTATAATTAAAAACTTTTATTCATAAAAAAATAACAACAAACTGATAATATTCCAGAAAACTATAGGTTAATTGGCTGTAAATTCAAAAAGAACTAAATAGCTACCAGTACTGAAAGGTTTAACGATTACAATGGCGACATTAACTAAAAAGATCTTAGAAAGATATATAATGAATCTCTAACACTCGTGATTAGCAATGAAATGACCATAAAATTGCATCATGTCTTGCTATTTATCTTAACTTTCTTATGAATTGAAATGAAAATCGCTTCAACAAATCAACAACAATAACATTATTGATCCAACTTTGTTCTTATTGCAATATATGTATAATTGTTGCTAAATTATTTTCACCTAGATTTTGCATGAACACCTCTTTCTTTCTTATTTCAAATACAAAATAATAGCCATGTATAGTACTATAAGTTATATAATATTTTCATTTAACACAATGATATAGATACTTACTCTATTTTCATGCAAATAAATTCAACATAACTACTATTTTTGGACGAGAATTTTCAACATCAATTTTAAGAGATAAAAATCAAATATTTAATTTTATGCTATATCCCCAAGATTCATGTTTTATAATTACAATATCCAAGTAGTACCTCGATAACTAAAATTAATTAAAGCCAACATGAATATATATATATATATATAATCTCTTCCAATATTTTGGAGCCTCGTTATATATATAAAAAAAAATAGTATTGATCAACATCTGTTGGGTTAAATACAATAGTGGTCACTCAATTTTACACTTATTACAATTTGGGTATTCGACTTCACTTATTTCTTTTTGGTAACTTAATTTTGATTTTTGTTTAAAAAGGGTACTGTTAAAAATTTTTAGTCCGCTAAATTTCTCTTAAAAATCATTTTAATTTTTCAATCTTTTTATCTTTTCAATTTAGTCCAAAAATTATAAAAAGTTTGAAAGTTTACTTCTCGTAGATTTTAATGATACCTCTCAGGATGAGTATGCTCTTACTACGCAAAATGAAAATGATTTTCAAATTTTTCATTATTTTCTATTAATGTATAAAAATATGGATTTATTTGTAAAAAAAAAACTTTAATTCTGGATTAAAATAATAATTTTGAATTGTTCAGGTACCAAAAAAGTTTTTAAGTGACTGTTATGAAACTAAATAGAAGTTTGGTATTTAAAAAAATATAAATTAAAGTTTGGTAACTGAATTGAAATAAACTTAAAGTTTGGTACCTTCCCATATATTTGACTGGCATCAGTTAGTTCAAGTTGCAAAAAATTTGAATTTTTTTAAATAAAATTTTAAGTTTAAGTCTTATATATGCAGAAGTTAAAAAGTTTTATTTTCTAATTGGTCCACCTAATTTTAACTTCAAATTAATCAAAATTTTTATAACTATCAGATATTGAAGTTATTTTAAGAAAAAAATAGCATTGTGTTTCAAAATGTTGGAAAGAAATAATATAATGAATTCAATATCCTATTATGTCTTATCATGCCTATTTTTCCAACATTTTGAAACACATAACTATTTTTTTTATTTATATAATGACATTCCAAAATATTGAAAGAGAAAAATAATATATTGCTGCAAAGTACGTAGAACAGAAAAATAAAAGGGTAACTTGCATTTTTCTTCCTATATTTTGTCACATTACACTATTTTATCCCTTATTTTTTTAAATATCTGGAATAAAGTAGTATAATATGACAAAACACATGGGAGAAAATTTTCCCCAAAATAAAATCACGCATTCACGATAGAAAGGAAAAGAAAAACTGTTAAATTCACAACAAAGCAAAACACTCGAAATATGATAATTAATTTTTAAGAATATGACCCAATAAGAAGTAGGTTTTTTTTCGTGAACTTTTTTACTGTTCATCAATGTTTTCTCTCTACTATGTAGCTAGTTTTTTTTTTTTTGTTATTGTTCAAGGGTGATTTATGGCCTTTTTTGGCCAGAAATCACCCAAAAAACTTATTTTTCTAC
>CATIWK010420148.1:0-25852 GCA_949634005.1 Mallotus japonicus
GCAATTCCATATTAAACCCTAATTAGACATCCATCTTGCACCAAAGCAACCAATCAATGAAATTACATGTAAATAATGCACCATTCAAGCTCATAATCCCTATGTTAGTCTAATCTACAAATTTTATTTAAATGGTCTAAATTTACAGGTTTTATTTTATAAATGAGCCTAGAAAGCTAATGGGCCTAATTCCTAGTCAATTTTATTCAAATGACTCTAAGTCTATTTATTTTAATTCTAAAAGGGGGCCTAGGTTTACAAATTATGAAAATACTTTAATTAATGGGTTAAGTCTAAATTAATTTTATTAACTAAAAATGGGCCTATGTCTAGTTTAACTGGGTGAGCCTAAATTATTTCTAACCTAAAATCTAAGTTAATTATGAACCTAAAACCAAATTAATTAATTAATCCTAAAAAACCTAATTATTAAAAGTGAATCTAATAATTAACCTAAAAACCCTAATTATGAGCTTAAATGCAAAAACACAAAAAAAAAAAAACATAACTCAAACATAAAAATAGATCAAAACCATAAAAAAGAACATAAAACATAAAAAACAAAACAAAACATTCAAACAAAAGTTATTTCTAATCCTATTTAATTTTACATGCATCCTAGATTTAATTCTAAGGCCACCATGGATTTTAGTCTAAGATTTACCAAATAAACCTAATTACTAATCAATTTATTATACTAAACTACACATCCACTCATAATCTTATTAATCATCCCACTATTGGGGCTATTATAAGAATCTAAAATAAATATAATAATAAAAAAACAATAAAATAATAAAATACAGAAAATAATAACAAAAGAAACAATAAGAAAACCTAAAACTAGTTAATCCTGGAATTCATATCCATGATTTCTAGGATTCTTGTCTTGTAAATTTAGGTCACCCCCTCCATCAAAATATACAAAAAAACAAAAAAAAAATAGTATATAAATAAAAATTAACGTAAAGAAAGAAAGAAGAAGAAGAAAAAAAAATAAAACGAAATATTAAAATAAGCAAAAACAAGAAAGAATAATAAATAAACACTAAATGGTTGATGCAGTATTGATTGCTCCTCATAGGGGTGATTTTCATCATTTGATTACTGGGAATTCGTCTGGAATATTTGATCCTCTTCTTCTTAAAGGCTCTGTGTTTCTAAACCAGTAAAAAAACTTCAAGTCTCTGTGTCTATGTGTGTATTTTTGCAGAAGGCTTTTTAGAAAACGAAGAAAACTTGTTCTGGTTTTTTCTTCTGGCGTGAGTGAATTATTTTGCAGAAAAAACTTGGTTTTTTCAGCTCTAGATCCCTCTTTTAAGAGCAGACTTAGCTATAGCTTATATAGGGACTGTAAAAAAAAACCTAAGCAAAGTCTCAAAATGACTTTGATGCCTCAGGAGATCGAGTTCCTCTTGTGAGGGACTCTTTCTCTGATAACTCTAGCAATTAACTAAGAATTAATTACTTAATTATCACTTGAAGAAGTCATTATCTCATTACTAAACCAATCAGAGTTGAGATAAATGAGTTTTATTTATGTTAAAACACTGAAAAAACAGAAACAACGTGTTTAAATTCTGACAGGAAGTCCAGATTATCGATCGGCAATCTGGAATTCTGATCGGAATTCTAGATTTCCGATCGGAAATCCAGAATTCCTTCCTATCGGAAATCCATTCTTCCGATCTGATTTTTTAATTACAAAAAGGTCCCTATGAAAACCAAGCTTTTTCAATTGAGTCCTTTAAAACACTTTAGAAACACAATCAAGCCCTTTTCGAGATTTTGAACTCAAATATTCAGAGACTTATTGATGATTTTCTCATCATCGGAGTTCTCTGTCGCATCAATACTCAGCTATCCCGAAATTGGGTGTCTACACCATGCTTTTAAAAGATAAAAACCTATCATTCTAATAATGAAATGCAACTATTTACTGCTCAAAATCTATCATTTTTAGCACTTATCAACTCCCCACACTTGAGCTTTTGCTTGTCCTCAAGCAATTCTCATTCACTTAATGAATAAAAACCATTAGTTAGCTTCACTTGCACAACCACTTCAATCTCCTATTAATGCAAAACTTAAAAATCCATAAACTAAAATAATGAACCGAGGTCAAAGACATAAGAGTTACTGTAAGCACCCAAATTTCTGGATGATTTGAGTTTGGATGCGACAGAAGACCCAACGATGAAAATTGACTATGAAATTATATTTATTGGATTTGATTTATTGATTTTAAACTAAATTGTAAATTTCTTTTAGGACTTATTTTAAATTTTATTTATTTTATTTATCTTTTCAATAATTTTTCAAAAAAATAATAATATAAAAATAAATTTTCAAAAAAAAAAAAAAGCAAAGCAAAAAAAAGCAAAATTTAAAAAAAAAATGGGCCGAAACCAAGCAAATTCAAAAGATAACAAAAGTGGCCGAATGGCCACGTTTTTGGCCCAAATAAATTTAATTTGATTGGTCAAATGACCAAATGCATTTCAAATTGAAACAGTGGTCAAATGGCCACATTTTGGCCAAAAAAAAAAGCATTTTTTGTGTTTTGATCGAAAAAACTATATTTCTGATTGGAAATATAGATTCCCGATTGGAAATTTATATTTACGATCGGAAATATAATTTTCTGTTCAGTCTTGCAAATTTTTTATTTTATTTATTATTATTTATTTATTTAGTTTATTTGTCATTGGTTGTTTTTTATTATTTGATTTTATTTGATAAATATGTATTTATCAAATAAATGAGATAAATAAATATTATTTATTGTTTTAATCCTGAACTCTATGTAGGATTACAGGATTTGTCTTTATAAATAAAAACACTTCTTTCACAAAAGGGGGCTCCTGGCTTTTTTATTTTTTCTCTGCCTTTCCTGATTCTTTGCCGTGAATCAAATCACACCCACTTTTCTTTATTTTACGTTCCTTTTTTAATTCTTTGCCTGAGAATCAGATTCAAATTAACCTAAAATCACAGACAATAAAAATGCACAAACATCAAAAGTCACAGACTTCCATCAATGGTGATTAAACTCTGAGGGGAGTCAATACTGTATCTAAACATCTTCATCTATTCATTTATTTTTATTTTGATTTTATTTCTATTAATTATTTTGGGATCTATTCTAATTAATTTCTTTTTTGTGTTTATTTTGTTTTCATGGGTAGAATTACATGAATATGTGGAAAAAACTTCACAACTCAAGGACAAGGACGGAAAATTACTATATCGATTGATAATTCTTCATTATTCATTTATTTTGTGTTTGTTGATCGGAAATATAACCATTAATTCCTTTATTGTTTCACCACTTTTTTGTTTCATTTTATTTTTTTGTCCAACTTTCATTTACAATTGCTTTATTCCTTTTGTTTTATCATTACTGTTTCTTATTTCTTTTTATTTCTTCGTTCAATTTTTTTACTTTATTTATTTGTTTAGTTTTTCTTTTCATCTATATATTTCACTAATATTTATATTTGCTGTTATCGTTTTTCTATTCTTTCATTTATTTTTATTCTTTTCTATTTATCTTGTTTCATTATTTTTTATTTCTATTTGATTTTGATTTTATGTAATTTTTATTTTTATTTTGTTTAATTACTAATCTTTATTTATTTTGTTTTCTATGTTTGTGCTTATGATGGATGGGTGACATGAACTCACTGTGGTGATTGAACCAAGGCCAACCCATGAAGATCCATGGAATGTCATGGATTAAATTCTGTATTTGAATGTAGATTTAGGGTTTATTTTTATTTATTTATGTATTTTAATGGTAGTTTCATTGTGTATTTATTTTGGTTTTGGGTTGTATAATTTTATTTAATTTTGTACGTAGATTATTGTAATAGCCCAGTAGTGGGAATAGTGGAATCCTGTGTGTGTGGCATGTGTTTTTATTTTAATTAAATTGTTAGTAATTAGGATTTCACTTGGTAAATTCAATTAAAATTAATGTGGCTTAGATTTTAATTAGGGTTTCATGTAAAATCAATTAGAATTAGGAAGACAGAAGATTAGGCTTTTTTATTTTATTTTTTAGGCCCATTAGAATTTTATTTATTTTGTTTAAGTTTGGGCTTTTTATTTATTTTATTATTTTTCGCCCATTTTTGTATTTAATTTATTTAGGTTTATTTAATTAGACTTTAGGCCCATTTTGTTAAATAGGTTTAATTAATATTTTTAGACTTAATTAATTAAAATGCATCTCTAGGCCCATATTTAATTAGATTTTAGGTTAGAAATAATTTAGACTCACCTAGTTAATTTAGACATAGGCCCATTTAGATTAATTAAAATTAACTAGACATAGTCCATTAATTTAAACTCATTTCCATAAATTGTAAACTTATGCAAATTATATCATGGACCCCTATCCATGTTGCAACATGGACCAGGGGTCCATTACACGTGTGAAGCTTTTTTTTTTTAACGCTCTTTTGTTTTTTGCGCATCTGTTATCTTCTTCTTCTACCTCTTCTTCTGCATGTCTCTTCTCTCTTTTTGAAATATCAAAAAGATTTCTTCCTAACAAGAAGACAAGTGATGTTTGAAGGATTAGCAGGTGTATTATCAGGACCACACAACATAAAGTCATGCCTACGGAGTGGAAGGTTCATCCTGTCTGTCCCCACCACAAGCTCTGCGCAGTTGCATCTAGCAGGACATGCAATGAATTCCGATGGGCTTTTGACACCTAGTGCATTGAATAACGAGTTCTATTCACATCAGCCGGATACAAGAATAACCCTTTTGGACTATGCTTGCATTTCCTCCTGAAATATTGGCTAAGCTGTGCTTTGATCCTCAAATCCAACCAGAACTCTGGTGCCAAGATCACTTTCGAATCCTTCTAAGTGGCAAATTCCCGTATGTAATCCATCTCTTTAGATAAAGCATTCATTGTAATTGGGAATCATAAACAACATTCACGCATGTTAAAAAGTGAAGAGCTGAAGCAATATAGCTCATATGCACGAATGCATTTTTCCTTACTGAACTATGTTATTTCAAGGAAAAAAAAGTAAATTCTAACTAAACAAAAGTATGATACTGCACATCACATATATGAATTCCCTGTTTTGGATAACTGGATTAACCATAATACATACAAGAGAAGTGTTGCATGAAACTCGAAGTCATAGCAGCATCTGTCTTTCTTTATGACTAGAAGTATCAAGAATCATAAACATCAAAGCACAAGAGAAAACAATGCAGCATTTACAAGGCATAATTAAAACAATATGGCATTTACATGACAGTTATATTTCAAAGTTTGAAAGTGAGTTGAGAGACATAGATTAAAAATATAGATGTTTAAGCTTTAATTAAGATGTGGAATCCAATGAACTTACCTTCCACAGCAACTCTGGCATGTTCCCAATATGCGTATTTTACTCCTCAGGAGGTAATCCATAATGCTTCAGTATGTGGAAGCCATTAAACCTGTTCCGGATCAAAGACTAGCACAATTATGAGTTATGTATATCAAGAAAAAAAGTGTTAAATCTATAGTGGATAACTAATGGACCTTCATAATCTAAGTAATGAAGCTGTAGTATTAGACTAATGAATCTACAGGTGAAGATCAAAGAACCTAAGATCAAAGAACCTGTAGGTGAAAGTCAATGAACATGTAGGTGAAGGTTAATGAATTTGCATTATTTAAGTAATAAAGCTACATATTTTATCTTATAAACCTACATTATTTAACCAATGTACCTACATTATTTAACTAAAACAAAAAAATTAAATAAATTTTAATGAATACAAATTTTATTTAACTAAAATCATGAATAAAAAATTAAATTCAACCACTATAATTAATAAAATAAAAAGAAAAATAAATTTTTGATAAATAAAAAAATATATATTTTTTAATGTATATGCAGATAAAGATCAGTGAACATGCAGATTAAAATCAATGAATATGCAGGTGAAAATCATTGAACCTGCACGTTCAAAAAGGCTAACGAATCTGCAGGTAAACGCTAGTGAATTTACAGGTGAAGGTTAGTGAATGTACATGTGAAGGTTAATAAATTTAACTTATGGATAGGCAAAAAAAATATCAACTAATTTATTTTTTTTAGTTCAAGCTCATGAGATGAGATATGCAAACCCACTACATATTTTATCTTATGAACCTACATTATTTAAATAATGAATTACAATATTTAACTAAAATAAAAATACAAGTAAATCTCTATTTATTATAATTAAAAAATAAAAAAATAAATAATTTTTTAATGAATAAAAATTTTATTTTAACTAAAATCATGAACAAAAAAATTAAATTCAAAGACTTTAATTAACAAAATAAAAAGAAAAAATAATTTTTTGATAAATAAAAAAATATTTTTTCATTCTATTAAAAATAAAAGGAAAATATTAATGAATATTCAGGTAAATGTCAGTGAATATGCAGGTGAAGATCATTGAATATGTAGGTGAAGATCATTGAACTTACAAGTTCAAAAAGGCTAACGAATCTACAGGTGAATGCTAATGAACCTGAAGGTAACGACCAATTAATCTACATATGGAAGTCAATTTTATCTACATGTAGATTTTAATTGGGTTGATTCTTTTGCACAATTTACTAGTTTGAACAGTCAGAATCCTGGTGTAATCACTATAGCGAATGCAACATTTGGATCTAATCCACCTATTAATCCTAATGTTCTCGCCAATGCTTTCCAACTGAATAAGAATGTTGTCAATTATCTCATAAAACAGTTTGGGGGAAGCACCAAGTAAGGAGGTATGCATAATAGTTTAAATGTTGTCAACATTTGCATTGTGAACTAATTAGCTTCTTTGGTAATGTAGTTTAATGTCTGTGATGAGTGGAATAAGCTTTGAAATGTTTCCAATTACTATGCTATTTTCTCTTTTTCTTGTTTTGAAATTGGAAAGTTTGATGATGAAGATCTCATCGACTGCTCTAGAATTGTGAGTTCTTTATTAAGTGGATACACCATTTTGCGAGGGTAAGGATGCATTGGTTTTCGTTTTGGCCGAGGAGGAGGTATTTCAATTGGTTCCACTATACTCAGGTTGCTACCACTCCCATCTCGCACAACTTTAGAGAAGAATTTCTGAGCATGACTTTGAATATGAACTGCAGTCTTGGGTCCAACATGCTCTTCAATCCATTTCCCTGCTCGACTATAAAGTTTTAAAGCTTCAAGGAACTTTTTGTGCTTTTCTTCTGTCTATCTCTCTCTTTGTTTTGTAATTTTATATGGCTTTCGCACCTTGGGAGAGTAGTCATTTCCATAACTAAATTACTGCTCTTTAAGCTGTTGGCCAGTTACAGTATACAGGCCAGCATTCAATGACATTACATTACCTGCTGGAAGAACTGTATTCGACAGATTTCCTCCATACTGATCTCCTTCTAGAAGAACTAGAAGAACAGCCATAGCAGCAGAGACCACCAATCCACCTACCATACAAGATCTCCTTCTCTAAAAAAAATAAAAATTTTCTTTTAGAGCTCTAAATGCTTCAAAGCTTTCCCGTCTAGCTTCCTTCTCAAAATGATTATGACTACGCAAACCAATCATAAATTCCTCAGTTTTTCCTTCAATCACGTCCTTTTCTCTTCTTCAAATCAATGAATCAATCAATTCAATGCTACAGTATTCAAAACACCCTTAAACTTTCCGGTGACCCAGAAAATAGCTGAAGCAGAAAGAAACTGTCAAAAGTGCAAGTGAGAGTTGAAAAACAAAAAAACGTAAAAAAAAAAAGAGTGCTTATTTTGCCTTTAGTTCACACGTGTGATGGACCTTGGTCCATATTGCAACATGGACAGGGGTCTATAGTATAACAACTAGTAGACTTAGGATCATCTTAAAATTAAGAGGAATTTTCACCCCATGTACCATTTGACCTCTTTAATTTCGTCTTCAATAAATTTTTTTTTTCATAATTATTTATAATTTAGAAATTAAAATAATTAAAGTAAAAACTACCCATAGTATTCAATAATTATTTTTTCAGTAAAAATAACAAAACAATTATGAAATATATCACATAAATTAGTATTTTTATTATTGATACTAATAAAAGTAAAAATTATATTTACGGTCTTAGTTTTATTATTAATGATGAAAAAACTGAAAAAACAACTAACATAAAAAAAAATAAACAACTGCAATTTTTTGTTTCTTTTGTTGATTTTTTTTATTTTGTTATTTCAGTTGGAGCTTTCAATTGTTTTTGTTGTTTGTTTTTTTTATATTTGTTAAAAATAAAAAATAACAATAAAAATTATGAGATATATAAAAAATAATTATTTTATCATTAATACTGATAAAAGTAAAAATTTTATTTATGGCCTTAATTTTGTCATTAATAATAAAAAAATAATAATAAATCAACAAAAATCAACAACAATCAACAACTAGTAATCAACTGACAATCAACAGAAATCAACAAAAATCAACAACAATCAACAACATAAATTCTTGTTGATTTTTGTTGTTTTGTTGTTTCAATTGTTGTTTTTAAATTTTATTGTTGTTTCGGTTTGTTGTTTTTTGTTGATTTTTTTATTTTTTTGGCTTTTTTTTTTTTGTTGATGTTACAAATACATCATAAGGATTATAAACTTGTTACATATTGATGATCAATAAGTATCAAATAATTTTTTTTTGAAAAAAAGAAGTTATACATTTTAATAAATAAATTAAAGTAAAAAAATAAAATTCTTATTCTTTAAGAATATAAAAGGAGAAAATTTTATTTATTTATTGTTATTATAACAGTTGAAGATATTTATTGCTTGGTTCAACAACAAATGAATATGTTTAGTTCAGAATTATTCATTTGAAAAAAAAAGTCTTAAGAGAAAAAAATATTGAGCAAAAAAAAAAACGTTGAGAATAAAATGAAGACAGTACCTTAAAAATAATAAAAAAAAACATTAAGCAAACAAAAAGATGAAGACATTAGAAAAAAAATGTTGAGAAAAAAAAAAGATAAATATAGTACTATAAAAATAGAAAAAAATATTTAGCAAAAAAAGTTGAGAAAAAATGTTCGACAGTAGAAAAAAATGTTGAGCAAAAAAACATTGAGAAAAAAATAGATGAATAAGAAAAAATAAATGAAAACAGTATAAAGCAAAAAAACATTGTTGAAAAAACAAAAGAAAGCAAATAAAATGTTGAAAAAAAAAAGTATAAAGTAAAAAAAACTTGAAAAAATGTTCGAAAAAAAAAAGAGACAACCCTAAAAATAAGGGTGGCAAGAGGAATGAGTTATATTTGAAAGAAAAAGTGTTAGAAAAAATAATTTTGAAAGTTTTTCAAGTCAACAAAATTTTTGGAAGTTTTTTTTTGGTTTTTGGTACATTTATGTAAAGATCCCTAAAATTAAAAGATGTAGAATTAGGCCCACTAATTTAAATACTTCATAATTTGTAGATTTAGACCCATTTTTAGAATTAAAACAAGTAGACTTAGGTTCACTTTATTAAAATTAAATAGGAATTAGGCTCATGAGTTTTTAGGTTCACTTGTAAATTAAAATATGTAGATTTAGCCCATCTAATTAAAATCAATGTAGATTAGACTAACTTAGGGGTTGTATGCTTTGAATGAATGAAGTTTTTGTGTGCTTTTTCATTTGACTAGTTGCTTAGAGTTGATCACTAAATTAGGGTTTAATATGAAATTGTATGTAATTAAAGGATAAGATAGTAATTCATAAACTAATTCTAAACGAACACGAGACTAAAAGAAGTTAGTATTCCGTGCCCAGAATCTACTTGGTGTGGTGCTAACTCTCTTTTAGGGAATTGAATTACCACCACCTTATCCCAGTTATTACCCTAGGTGGCGGCTCCTCATCTCCACACTATGTCTTTGTGATATAGTAATGTGTTCCCTAGAGCCTTGAGCTCAAACAGCGTTGCGGTTGCAATATACTTGGGTGTGCGCTAAACCCCACCATCTACAGTTACGGTGTGAAGAGCAAACTTTCTTATTGAATTCATGAAAATAAACTATTGATTTTAGAGAAAAACAAAAGTAAGGAAAAATCATTCTAGTTTCTAGATAGCTACTTTCTCACCATGTAAGGCTCTAGGTTTCCCAATTACAGTGATCCCCCACCTTTTTCGTATTACTTGGTGTGGATACCTTTAAAGGGTCTTTTGGATACTCATACTCATATTTAGAGCATTGGAGTAGATAGAGCTTATTCAAATATAATACACTTTATAGCAAGCTCTAAGCAATTTATTGAGCGAGTGCGTTTTAAGTTCCATCTTCCTCTCTCTTATTTTTTTTATTGGAATTAGGTTCCAAGACATGTAAGAATTTTACCAACATTGATCTAGAATTTAATCTTTACTTACAATCATCTTCCTACAGCACCAATAATATAAGTTCAATCACTCAATAAGAAAGAAAGCATTAATTCATTAAAAGTCAAAAGTCCTTAACCACATTTTATTTTTCTAGCTTAACGAATTCAAATAAAGCATTAATTGGAGATTATCGCACTTTTTCAAGAAAGCTTCACATAATGAATCTTACTCATTACATGAATAAGTTGAAAACTCTCAAATGTTATGCATAATGCTTTCTAAAATCTATATGCTCAATAAAGAAAACTAAAAATGGAAATAAAATAACTAACAATGCATGAAATGCATGATTCCCTCTTAATTTTAATAAAAATGCAAACAACTCAAATGAAAACATTCAAAACATAAATAAAACAAACACAAACTAAAATAGCTAAAAGAAAATAACTTCCTTCTAATGAGATGAATTCATTGGAGGTGAAGGTGGAACAACAATGTCGACAGCCCTAATAGATTTCCTTATCTTCTTTATTTGCTGCATTTGGTAATTTATGGCTCTTTCGAATTTTAGTTTTGCCTCATACAAAGTTGCATTGATACTTAGCTCCATCCTTTCTAACCGATCATGGAATTATTACTAATTAAAGGTTTCTTCCTCTCATTTCTTTTTCTTTGCCTAATCCTCATTGCTACTTGCCTCCTCACTCTCTTCATCTTTTAAAGATGGTGAATTCCTTTGTCTTAGTGCATATTGGCACAGTAAGTAGCAACTCCTAGAGTTTGGCTCTTACAATGTCCTCCACTCTATTATAACTTCAACTTTGATGAGAGCTTTGGAATTTAATGTCCCCGTTTTATACCTTCCTAGGCCACACATACTCAAATCTCTAATTGTGAAGTGCAAAGCCAATCCAGTGATTATGTGTCCTATTAAGATAGTTGTTTTCCTTGTTTGCACTACACATCTCAAAGTTTGGAAAACAAAGTGTATACTCAAAATTTGAGTGTTAGAATATAAGCACCATAACGTAAATAATTCATTCATGGTTACCCTAGAGCTATCTTGTCTTCCAAAAATATTAAATGACATGAATTTATGCATCAGTGATAAAGAATGATCAAATTTATATTACTTACCAAAAGTATTATTACTTATAATAATACTCCAATATCCTTTTGCATTGAAATCACTAAGAGGATGAATATATCCTCCCTCAAAAAACCCAAATATTTCAGATATAATGATGTGATCAAATTTATATTACTTACCAAAGAATCTACATGAATAAATTTACTCCTTTTCATCATTAATTTTAAATGTAGTGTGTAGGTTCATAAAATGTATCAAATTTAAATTGAGAAATTTTTTCCATCCCATTTGATCATATACTAATTGAATATCCTCATCAAGTCCTACATCACAAAGCACCTCATTATTAAAGAATTTAGGAAGCTGAAATTCATGCTTAAGAAGAGAAAGAAATTTTTCATCTTCTTTATCAAAGTGGATAGGAAAGAAAGCATTGTATTTAGTTGTTATCTCACTTATTTCTATGCTTCTTTGCATGCCCTTCTTACCACTCATTGTTGACTTGCTTCGTTTCTCATAAGACGTGATGAAAGGTTGTAAGAAAACAATATATTCTTAAAAAAAGTAGCAAATTATAGCACTTAGGGTTCCCTACATAGGATTTTAAGAGATATATATAAAGTGAATACTTAACTTAGGGGAAATCCTAAAGATTTAAGGAAAATAATAAAACCCTAATTCAAAATGGAAAATAAATTGACAAATAAAATTATTGTATAGCTATTAAAAAGGAAATTAAACTAAAAAAATTCCATTCCTATTCAAATTAAAATAGGAAAATGCATAAACCTAATTTAATTAGGAAAAATAAAAATTTTTGAAAATTTTTCATGAAGTAAACCCTCCCCCACACTTAAGATCAACATTATCCTTAATGTTGCGGATTTAAGAGGGTGGTTTAAAATAACATGCAATTAAATGAAATCAAGTTCGATAAGCATTAAACGTTTCGATTTAACCAGGTCATATGGTTGTGTGCTTTAAAGCACACGATTGTGTTTAAATGAACGTCACAGTGACACGACTGTGTCAAATGTTCACACAGCCATGTCTGAGCACCTTTCTACCAGACTGACTTGCACATAGCCGTGTCAAATGTTAACACAACCGTGTTTGATCTGCAGAAACAATATAATGCTCTTTTTATTAATTAATATCCTTTTTATTCCTTAAAGTCATTCAAAAAATCATGTTTGACATGCTCAAGTGTTCCAAACTTGAATGAACATCATGTATGATCATGTTGCATAATTTTAGTTTCACATAGCATAATTTATTATTTTCAATCATAATATAGTACTGAAAGCATATATAAAGCATAATTGAAACAAACAACTAACATAATCACAATTAAAAATTATCCTTACAAACCAAATTGAAATAGAAAACATCAAACATTAACTTCAAAACTAAACATTCTAAACTAAACAATTTGAAGTCAAAACATTAAATTCTTAAAACTAAAAAGTAAAAAAAAATTCATTAAAATTAAAGGAAAATATAACTTCTTCAATCACTCATCAAAGTTGTTGGATCTTGAGGCTCAGGCGGTGTAGAAGGGTCAGATGCAAGCACGAATCATTGACTTTGGAAATACACCATGAGATTGCGGTTAAAAACCTTGATTTCATTAGTCAAGCTTTCCATGTTTACGTCTAAAGCTCTAACTTACATCTCCAAATCGTCAATTCTTTCAACTATATGCTCTAGCTCCACCTCTTTGACTATTTCTTTCTCTTCCTCCTCCTCTTGAGCATGTTCATGAGCTTGCTTTTGATCTCCACGCACTAGCCTATAATTTCCATTCACATGCTCAACAAACCCTATTAATTGCATCATTGCTATGCCTATCATATTAACTCCCTTTACCTTATGATAATCCATTCCGGACAAATCATAGCCATAATATTCAATAATCATCGTCACTAAACTTCCTATCTTTAAGGTAGATGAGAACTTGGTAGCAACATCTTTCAATTTGAGGGCTATTGCATGATAAATGTTTAATTGCCTATTGTTCACCATGCAATATAAGATTTTCAATTTGCTTTTTGTAACCACCAAATCACCCTCCTTTCTACCAAAAATCATATGTGCTATCAAGCGATGCACATAACGAAGAGCATGAGAACCAATTCTCAACTCTTTAGTCGATTTAGGCTCATAAAATACTTCCCTTTGCCCCGTTAGTTCTCTCCAAAATTAATCTCTATCATATTTAATCATAGCCGGTTAATTACTAGGGAATTTAAACACTTTGTTTAATTTAAATAAGCCCAAACCATAGGTGTCATTCCCTATTCTAAAGATTAAAGTATTAGACTCTTCATCAAATTTAAAATGACTCAAAAACTCATATTTAACCCTAGCATAAGTTGGATATGCTCTAATCATAAACTCCTCCCAACCCATTATTCTCAAATACATGCATACCTCCTTAAACAAGCCCACGCTTTCTAAAGCGGATTTGCATACATATCTATTTGGATGAATTTTCCTATGTCTAACATCCTTATACCTTTTTCTTTGAGTTTCATTGATGAATTCAATTGTTCTTGGGTATAGGATCACCTCTCTATTCTCTTGCTCTTCCAGTTATGGATTTGAAGAATTTCCTCCAAGTCTTGATCTCGTTAGAGGTGGACTACCCCTTTTTGCCGCCATTCCTTTAGTTCTTACCATTGTTGTTTATTTTTTATTCTCGAGTTAAGAATAGCTTTTGGTTTCTTTAAGTTCTTGAGAGGAGCAATAATGTTTTTAGATGTGCTAGGGTTTTGAGAGTGTGTTTAGGAATGATTTATAATGAGTGTTGAATGTTGAATTGCCCTAAATTATTAAGGAAGGTGGAAAGTTGGAGATTTCAAATCGTATTAGAAGGGTGTAGCTGAGGCACATGACTGTGTGTAGAGGCAGAAAGTTATTTTTCAAATATATGACTTGACTGTGTGGTTTGAAGCACATGGTTGTGTTTAAGTCAACTTTTGAACATGAAATAAACAGCAATCAGACACAACTGTGTCGGCTAAAGAACACAGCTATGTCAGACTTCAAATTCCTACCCTTCGACAGTGTGTGAATCAGACACGGCTGTGTTCGAAGCACACAGCCGTGTCTCCTTTTCAATTTTTCCTTCTAAAATATATGACATAAATTTGTTTGAAAAGGTTGGTATTAAACATATTCTGCATTTAAAAATCCCATTATCATTTACACATATATATCACCAAATCATGTTCACAACATATCATTCAAATACAATTGTACTTTCATCAAACAAATATATCAACTAAATTCAACTTACACCTTTTTATTGCTCTCTTGTGAATTATTTCCCTCTATATGATATGTTAGCACTTAATTCATTAAGTTTTCCTGCAATATATCATAAGATAATGAATTTTAATAAAATTAAGATGTTCTAAAATTAAAATAAGAATAAAAATAAAAAGAAACTAAAATTATAGAGCTTGGTTGAGCCCCCAAAAAGTGCTTATTTAGAAAGGTCCTTAGTTTGACCATGGCATGGACTATTTATCAATGTCCTTTAGGTAGGCAACTTGGTGAAATCCATCAACTTTGCCTCCATGGTACTGCTTCAATCTCTGACCATTTACTTTAAATTTATCTCTTGAAGCATTCACTAGTTCAACTACTCCTGATGGGAATATTTTGGCCATTTTAAAAGGTCCTAACCATCTAGTCTTCAATTTTCCTGGAAAAAGTCTCGATCTAGAATTGTAGAGCAAAATATGTTCCCCTACTTCAAAATGCTTCTTTCTCTGTTGATGAGTCGGATTGAAAGGTAGTTTTCCCAAAGGTAGGAAATTTTCAATATTTGCGAACCATAGGATGTTCATGATCCCCATAGCAAAGAGTATTTCATCTAGAAATGAATCCCTTATTGGCTCTATACTCCTTTCTATTATATCATCTAGCTCTAGTCTCGATAAATGATCTGCTACCACATTCTCTAACCCTTTCTTGTCTTGAATCTATATGTTAAATTCTAGCAATAAGAGCACTCATCTAATAAGTCTAGGTTTAGCATCTTTCTTTGCTAATAAATACTTCAACACTGAATGATCTATGTAAACCACTACTTTTGAACTAAATAGATTATTTGAAGTTTTTGAATGAAAACACTATTGCTAAGATCTCCTTTTCTGTAGTAGCATAATTTAATTGAGCATCAATCAATGTTCTACTTGCATAATGGATAACATGTAGCTTCTTATCCTTTCTTTGTCCAAGGACTGCTCCTATAGCATAATCACTGGCATCACACATTAATTCAAAAGGTAGGCTCCAGTCTGGAGCTACTACTATCGGTGTTGACATTAGTGCCCTTTTTAACCTGTCAAAATCAATTCTACATTCATCAATGAATATGAATGGTGCATCATTTTAAAGTAACTTATATAGAGGTTTTGAAATTTTAGAGAAATTCTTGATAAAGCGCCTTTAGAAGCCTGCATGTCCTAAAAATCTTCTTACACCTTTAACATTAGTTGGATAGTGTAACTTCTCTGTAATGTCAATTTTTTCTTTCTCAACTTATATGCCTTCTTTTGAGATCATATATCCTAATACAATACCTTCTTCTACTATAAAATGGCATTTTTCCCAGTTCAAGACTAAATTAGTGTCTTCACACCTTTTAAGAACCTTATCCAAATTCAATAGACAGTGGTTAAAAGAATTTCCATAAACAAAAAAGTCATCCATAAATACTTCCATTATCTCCTCAACCAAATCAGCAAAAAAAACCATCATGCACCTTTGAAATGTAGCAGGTCTATATGCACCAAATGACATTCGTCTATATGCAAAAGTGCCATAAGGATAAGTAACCGTTGTTTTTTGCTGATCTTCAAGAGCTATTACTATTTGATTATAACCTGAATATCCATCTAAAAAGTAGTAAAATGCATGTCCTAATATTCTTTCTAATATTTGATCAATGAATGGAAGTGGAAAATGATCTTTTCTAATTGCTTTGTTAAGTAATCTATAGTCTATACACACTCTCCAACCACTAACTACCCTAGTAAGAATTAGTTCTCCTTCATCATTTTCTATAATGGTCATCCCCCTTTTTAGGTACACATTGAATAGGACTGACCCACAAACTATCTGAAGTAGGATATATAATTTCTACATCTAACAGTTTAAGAATTTCCTTCTTAACCACTTCTTGTATATTAGGATTTAATCTTTTTTGTCTTTCCATTATAGTTTTATGATCATCTTCCATTAATATCTTATGCATGTAGTATAATGGATTAATTCCTTTAATGTCTAAAATTTGCCATCCCAAAGCTTTTACCCTTTTCTTTAGTAACTACACTAGCAATTTCTCTTATTCCTCATTAATTTTTGATGAAATTATTATTGGTAGTGTCTCATTTTCTCCTAGGAATGTATATCTTAAGTGCAAAGGTAATGGTTTTAAATCCAAACTAGGTAGTTTTACTATAGAAGGTAGTGTAGTATGATGAATGAATGATTCTTTTTGTTCAAGAGATTTCTCTTGTTCATAAGAATTAACCTATAAACACTTCTCAATATCCTCCAATTCACATGATTTTGCTAACCTCCATCATTGGACTTCATTAACACATTATCTATCACATCAACTCTCATGCAATTATCAAATTCAGAAGGGTGCTTAATACCTTAGTATACATTGAACTTACAGTTATCTTCACCAACTCTTAATGTAAGAGTTCCTTCATAAACATCTATGATGGCTTTAGCAATATACATGAAAGGCATACCTAATTTTAAAGGCATGTCTTCATCTTCTTTAAAATCAAGTACAAAAAGTCTACTGGAAAGATGAATTTCCCTACTTTGACTTGTACATCCTCTACTATTCCTTAAGGTTCCTTTATCATTCTATCTGAAAGTTGTAGACATATGTTGGTAGCTTTTGCTTCTCCTAGTCCAAGTTTCCTGTAAATAGATAAAGGCATCAAATTAATGGAAGCACTTGAATCACAAAGAGCTTTTTAAAAATTTAAATTGCTAACTGAATAAGGTATAGTAAGACTCCCTAGATGTTTTCACTTAAGTGGTAGTTTGTTTGAGATTATAGCACTACACTCCTTATTAAGTGTAATGGTCTCAAATTCTTTTAACTTATTCTTGCTAAAAATGAGCTCCTTTAAGAATTTAGCATATTTAGGCATATGTGCAATTTCTTTCACTAATGGTATATTTATGTGAAATGTTTTGAACATCTCTAAAAATTTTTCAAATTGTTGATCATGCTCTTGCTTCATTAAACTCTGAGGAAATGAAGTAGGTGGTTCATAAGGCTTGACTTTAACTTTCTACTTCTTCTTTTCCTCCTTTGCTTCCTTTCCTATTTAAGCTTCATTTTCTTCCATTTCTTCTTAGTTTTCAATCACATCTTCCATCTATATGTTCACCTTTTTCTTTGGTGTTTACAATTTTGTCCCATTTCTTAAAGTGATAGCTTTAACATGCTCCTTATAATTCTTCTCTGTATTGTAGGAAAAATCCCTTGATTTCTTATTGATAAAGAGTTTGTTAACTTCCCACTTGAACTTTAAGATTATGAATAGATGATGAATGATTTCTGAATATAAGCTGAGTGTCTTGATGCATATGATCATATCTCCCTTCAAGTCTATTTTGAGCTTCCTTTTGCTGATTCATTTTTGTAGTCACCAACTTCATAATGTTGGGTTTCACGATTCAAAACACAGCAAAAATTTAAATTTTTTATCATAAACCCGAACCAGGATCCATGTAATTCGATTAACTGATTAATGATTAGGGTTTCCTAAACCTTACCACGGACGATGAACGGGCAATATTGTTAGAAGGACGAGAGGAGGTTCACATCGGTGACACCCTACCTCGATCTTTTCACTTTCTTTGATCGAATTAAGATGTCTCCAATATAGATATGTCCTCCATAAGTATCCATACGAACAACCTTTGATCAAAATGAATGTGTGCTAGCACCCTTTTTCCTTGAATGTCTCACAACTCAAGAACTCTATGTTTAGTTTTCCCAATAGAGAGAAAACGAATTTTGGGAAGAATGATAAGTGTGTGAAACCCTAGAGAATATGTTATATTTATAGACCTCTCAATTAGGGTTTCACTTACCAAAATGAATTTTTGGTAATTTCTCATTTACCAAAACGTTTTTGGCATATTTCACTTTTAATTCTGATTTGATTTAAATACCAAAAAAAATATATATTTTTCTTATTTATTTAAGATAACCATTACCTTAAATAAATATATACGATTTTATTTATTTATGTCCACAGAGTTTTTATTAGGCTTGGTAAACCCATATTTGTTTTGGGCCTGTTCTAAGTGTGTGACCCTATAGGTTCACATAACATTGGCAGTGAGCCTAAAATCCCTATTGAGGCCTATAAGTGATAAGTGGCCTCTAGCAAGACATTATGACTACCCAAGTTATGTGAAGGCGGATAATCCGATATAACCTAATTTACAGTGAATATTGTAATCCTTTTGTCACTTAATATCTTAATTGAACATAAGGCATAATTTATGTCATCCTTATACAGTTCAACCATATTATGACTTGATTCCAAGTAGACTGAGAATGATAACTCTTTATCAATTCATTCCAGCATGGCCATGCATTTTCCTTCAGTCTATCTTGTCAAAGGGCCCATAGATATCTTACTTATATTAAATGAGGGACAAATTCCTTCTCAATCACTCAGATTCCTCACATAACTCATTTCATATCCAATAACATTATATTTTATCATCCTGTTAAAGACAATGTTAGAATGTGTTAAAATACAAAATAGTTATGTAGAAATCCATGGTGATTTTAAGGTCAAAGGACTAAAACAATATTACTGTGATGAGAAATACTTATGACAATTATCTATGTAGTATTCTCATAGTGTATTGGACCAGCATGTGTTTATCATTTGCTTATGTTTACAATTATGACAATTATCTATGAAGATGAATATAAAAATATGAACTTTAGCCAAAATAAATATAAAAATACAAAATTTGATAAAAATAAAAAAAATAGGGTTATTTGCAAAACAAAAAAAAATTCTGACTTTTAGCACTTGTTTCAATTTAATCACATCTTTTTAATTTTGGCAAATTAAAACACATATTTACATTTTTTTGCAATTCGAAACATCGATGGCAATTGCGGAGACTACATGCTTGCATGGCACCCAGAGATTGTTTCACTTTTTCACATTAGCTAATCGTAAGTCCATCTCAAAACGCATTATAAACCCCCATCTTTTACAGAAGCCCAACAACCAACTAGATTCGGTAATTATCAATTTCACGAAAAAACCACTGCCACCACAGCACCATCGCTACTGCTCGTTCTATTTTAATTTTCCACCTAACAAGAACCCATATTTGCCATGAAAAATCATTTTCTCATTTTTGAATTCTCTTCCAAATTCAACGATAATGGTTTTTGTAAAATCACCAAATAACAAAACCATTTCTCTCAATGTCAACCCCAATACTGCCACGCTTGCTCTCCTCAAACACCACATCCAATCCCGAACCCAAATCCCAATTTGTCACTAACACTTCTTGAACCCATCTTTTAATTATGATTTCAACTCTAAATATCAAAAGAATTTTGATTCTTGTCCACTTTCCTATCTAGGTATCACCAATTACTCTACTTTGATCCTTTATGTCCCCTTTCATAGCGGTATGCAGACACCAGCTTCGCCAAAGACTCGCCTTGATTTCCTCATTTCTACATTATTGTATCATTGGTTTCTTTATATCAAGAAACATAAAAGGTCTGTTAAAGAATTGGTATTAGCATCATAATCAATTGGGTTGTTGGCTTTGATTATTGAAGATGAAGATAGTGCGCAAAGGATATATCAAGATTCAGTTTGTGTACTTTCCCAAGCTTTTGAATCTGGTTCCAAAAAAATAATTTCTTCAAAGATTTTAGACTGTTTGGGTATTATTACTGTTTTTGGTACTAATAACACATATGAGATACAAGAAGTCATGAAGATCATATGGAAGTTAATTGAAGTAGAATGTAATTCTGATATTAAATTAGTTTGCTGCTACAAATTTTGCTTAGTCTTTTCATCTTTCGACTTTGGAAGGTTGGAACATAAACCGGAAAGATTGGAGAAGGGCAATTTATTTGTTATTGAATATAGAAGAGGATGCTTTAAGAAATTCTTAAGTGAAGTAAGTGACGATGCTCACCATATCAAACAAAATCCAAAGGATTAAATAATAGAGAAACTCATATGCTAAACCATGAAATCAAGTGAAGATGGATCGAGCTAGAATGCAGTAATTGATGTGCTAAAGTTTTTTTAGTATGGACAAGTGTCAACTTATGCTAAAATCGGTAAAAATAACATAGTATTGTCAACATGGCTGAAGGAAGGAGATGGTTAGGAGGAGGTGTTTTTGATTGAACATATAGTTTCATTCTCTAGCAAAAATGGTGCATTTTGAGGTGGATTTGGGGTATGATGATGTGGAAAAATGAAACAATATCCGGCTGCCACGCAAGCATGTAGTCAACGTAATTCACATCAGTGTTTTGAATTGCAAAAAATTGTAAATTTGTGTTTTAATTTGTCAAAATTAAAAAGATGTGATTAAATTGCAAAAAGCGTGAAAAGTTAGGATTTTTTTTTTTTTGCAAATAACCCTAAAAAAGACAAACTTTACTAAAAATAGGGGGTGTGTGTAGGTAAACTTTGATAAAAATAAACATAAAAATGAAAACTTTAATAAAAATAATTATAAAATGGCAACCTTGAGTGTGCTCAAGATAACAAGGATATCAAATAACACTTAAAACAAAATATTTATGCCAATAAAATAAAATAAGTAAAGCAAGCAATCCCGGAATCAAGTCACCACCAACTTTATCACCACCATAAAATATTCACAAAATCACAACTAACTTCACAATAACAATATGTAATGATGAAAATTGAGAAAAATAAAAACATAAAAATAAAATACAATTTTTATTGAACATAGTTAAATGGGTCTTCAAAGGGTTTACCCTTGTAGCGTGCCTTAACTTAGTTGAAGTTTGGTATGGAGTTTTGGATCTAAAATCCTAAAGAAAACAATGTTTTTGGGTTGTGTAGTGTTTGAAAAAATGGGTTTCCAAAAGTTGTTCACCGTGGTTGTAGGGGTTTAAGGCTTGAAAATCTCTCCCAAAGTGAAAAAATTGTCCAAAAATAGTAAAAGACCTAAAATTTGTCAAAATTCCCTCAACAATCTAGAGAAAAGGTCTCAATGGGTGAGAGTCTGGCCAAAATCCACGTGTATGGCATGTGGGTAGAATCCACACACGTGGCTTTTCTTAAGCCACATGCGTGAGGTCTTCCCATGAGTGTTTTTGGGTTGTTTCAGGCTGATTTTTAAGGTTTTTTTTGGATTTTTCTTGATCTTTTGAACTTTTTAGGTTTGATTCAATAAGTTTTTTGGGATTTTTTTAGGATAACTGGACATTCAGATTTGGTTTGAGTCCTTAAAGATCAAATCGGACTTCGAAGGCTTTAGTTTAGCGCTTTAACACCTCGATTAAATATATTAAAGTGCTATTTATAAATCATATGTCTGGTCTAGGGTTATTTAAGATTACGACTCTAGAAGTATGCTATAGATAGCCCTTTCTGGTTATCCTCACATTGTTAGCAGAACCTTCATCAATGAACCATTTTGAGGGACTATTGAAAATCAAGCATCAATACTTCCACTTTTATGATGAAGGATCTCGGACAAGTTGATACCATTTTGGGTATTGGGATTAAAAGAAACAATGGGGGATATGTTTTGAGTCAATCTCATTAAATAACAAAAGTTTTGAATAAATTCAATCACTTAAAATTTAAAAAATATAGCACTCTATTTGATCCAAGTGTCAAGTTGATAAAGAATGATGGAAGAGCTATAGCTTAATTTGAGTATGCAAGTGCTATTGGAAGTCTAATGCATTCTATGTACTAAACCTAATATAACATTTGCTGTTAGTAACTAAGTAACTTTACTAGTTTGGAATGAAAGTAAAAAACACAGACCCAGCACTTAAAGAGGTTTCAACTGTTCCATTGACAACATGGCAATACTGTCTGTATCTGGAATCAAACAAAGCAATCCTTGAGAAAATAGGCAAACCCTGTCTCTCATGATAGGTTAATCCCAACCTTATAGCTCTAAAATAAATATAGGTATAGCCTTGACTCAACCAGGTTCTTAGAAATTCAGGAGGAATTTCCAAGGTTACTGGTAGAGTTCTTGGTTATTTTAAGAAAACTAAAGATTTTAGCCTATAATACAAGTTTTCTACTGTTTTAGAAGGATATACCGATGCAAGTTGGATATTGAGTTTAAGAGATAGTAAATCCACATCAGGTTGGGTGTTTTTGTTGAGTGGAGGTGTAATATCTTGGAAATTCAAGAAGAAAATGCTTATACTCACTCAACTATGGAGTCAAAATTTATTGCTTTATCAAAAGTTGGAAAGGAAGCTGAGTGGTTGAGGGACTTTCTTTTAGAAATTCCATTGACTTCAAAAAATGTAAATTTTATTTATATTCTTTATGATAGTGAAGCTACTTTAGCTCGAGCATATAGTGATATATATATATATATATATTGGAAAGTCTAGACACTTAAGTCTCAAACATGATTATGTGAGAAAGTTAGTCAAAGATGGAATAATTTCTCTCACATTTGTGAAGTCGAATAGAAATTTGGCCGATCCATTCATTAAACTTCTTTCAAGAGATTTAGTGAAATCGACTTCGAATATGTTAGGATAAAAACTCCTTCATTAATTCACAAATAATAGCAACCCTACCTAATATTATACAAAATTTAGTATTTAAGTTCAAAGGGTAAAAACAAGTCATTGATAAGTGGATCTTCATGTACTTTAAATTTGGCCAAATGTGAGGTAAGTACTTGTTGTCACATATTTAAGGGTTCAGTTTGATACTCTTAATGAATTTCAATTTTTTTAGAACAAGTGTTTTTAAAATGGCAAAACACTAAAAGAATGTCACCTATATAAGCTTTAAAGAGGTGCTGCTTCAATTAAGAGTTTATGAGTTACTCTCATAAAAGCTTATGAATTTGGATAGCACATGGCCGTAATAGTGCTAAGTAAGTGTTTGAGTGGTATAAAAATGTAGATATTTATGTTCATAGTAACACCGACAATTTCATAAGGAATAACATGTTCACATCTAAAATGCTACATGAAATTTCAATCTTGTCTTATGTTATTATACTAAGATAATATTCAAATTGAAAGATATATTATTTTATGCACAAATATTTTTTTATCTTTCTTTGTTGATGTTTTAACTTTATATTTAAACAAGTGGGTGATTGTTATCTATATTTATTACTTAAAGTTTTGTTTAAATATAAGTTAAAGTTAAAGTTAAAAAAAATTGAAAAGGGGCATTGACATAAGTGATGAGGCACTTAAGTTTTTGTAAGGAATTCCAATTCCTTGTCATGTGTAATTTTTAATATTATTATTTTTGTGGTTAGTTATTCTTCAAGAATTACATCTCTTATATAAAGATTTATGACTTTTTACTAAATTAACTACCTATTATAATAAATGCATCAGTATTCTTTTAGGTAATTTAATTGAAGATGCATCCAAAAAGAATAGAAAAAACTCATTTTTTGTTAAAACAACAACAAAAAAGATCAAACACCACATTTTACTCTAAATTAAATTCTTTTCACTATTTGTTAAGTGCAAAGAATTCAAAGCTAGTCATATCCACTATAGCAATTTGCACAAATTATTATAACAAAACTCAAGGAGTCGAGGCAAATTTCACTTTTAGGAAAGCAATTTTCAATCGTGTTTCAAACCTAAGTCAAGAGTTCGTCTACAATTGTTTCAATTAAATATTGTTTTATTTAAATTTTATTTTTAGTTTGTGTTATGTAATATTTCTTCCCTACATCAATAAAATTATTTTCAACATATGGTGTTAAAATTGTAAAAGTATTGATAACATATAAATTAAGGTATATGAGCTAATCTAATTTTTGTATTTATGATGCGTTAATTTTTATATCTAACAAATAATGTTTTCAGATGCCTAATCGTCTGTGTTTGGACTAAAATAACAGTATGAGCAACTGTCATTGCATAAGGTTGAGGGAAAAATGAATGATTGAATGGTAGAGGAAATCACATGTCTTATACAAATACATCATCATCTAGTATACCAACCAACATTTTTTCAATTATTATGTGTGGTTGTGGTATATGAGTGGTGATCGAGGGATCACCACTCACAAGAGACAGGCGATAGGGATATTTTGATTTTCTGATGTTATTAATATGGGAGGGACAACCTTGTGGAGCCAGCCCTATGAGTTTGGAGTCGCCACCTGACCATAACTGGGAAATAGGAAATAAGAGATTATGGGTTTTGAGAGTCATCATCTATTGCACTGTATTCTTCAATATGCATATCTTACATCGCTTATCGCATTACCCTAGTTTCGATTTTAGTGATGTATTTATCACACATGAATATTAGTCAATTCAAAATGGCATTAGAATGATAGTTGAAACGCGAGATAACTGAATTTGACACGCACATCACAAATATATTAATAAAAAAGCGAATAAATAAATAAACATTGTAGGCATGGCAAACCAATCAATCAACATATGTGTCACGACCCAAACCAGGAGTCATGACCGGCGCTAGGGAACGGGAATTACTATAACCAGAACCCGTAGCAAGCCTTAAATATAAAGTTCACACAAAATAATTCATGAAAATACTAAGTAATTAAAACTTTATTTTTTATAAAATAAGATCTTATAACATAGTACAACAATACAATAGTACACAATCATTAAACTGACAATCTCAGTTATAAAATCAATATTACATACAACAACATTTAAACACTACTACTGCAGCATCTAGAGTATAATCAACAATTCAAACAAGTAATTTACATAAGTCAGCCGGGGCAGAAGAAGACCGGCGAAGAGGTTTAGTGGTGAGGTCTGAGGAAGAAGAACTCCCTGAAAAAAAATATTGAGGGGGGTCAGACCTCACTGAGGGAATTATTATTATATATATACATGCACCGTAATGACAAACATTCAAACATCAGTATAGTATATTTATATTAATATAATAAATATACATGCAATGCACACATATGCTGCAAGTCACGTTTTTATATATATAAATAAAAACGGTTAATTTTAAGATGGAGGAATGAAGCAGAACCCTAAAAGTCCGCGTCCTCAACACACAAAATCTCTCTAGTCAAACAGGCTTTCTCAATTCCAAAATATTCACTTAATCCATATTTGACAGAAGACTGGCCCCGAGACTCAT